>CAWUDS030003693.1:0-164294 GCA_963859935.3 Lathyrus sativus | reverse complement strand
ATCAAAAGGATGATAGAGCAAAACACTCGCACAATTTGACATCAACAAGATAACAGACCGACAACCAAAAGGATGATGGAGCAAACTCACACCTGCTACTACCACCAAAAGGATGATAGAGCATAACACTCACACAATATGCCATCAACAAGTTGAGAGACCCACCACCAAAAGGATGATGGAGCGAACTCACACCGGCTATTACCAACAAAAGGATGATAGAGCAAAACACTCGCATAATTTGATATCAACAAGATTACAGACACACCACCAAAAGGATGATGGAGCTAACTCACACAGACTACTACCACCAAAAGGATGATAGGGCAAAACACTCGTACAACATAACATCAACAAGATAACAGACCTACCACCAAAAGGATGATGGGTCGAACTCACACCGGCTACTACCACCAAAAGGATGATAGAGCAAAACACTCGCACAATCTAACATCAACAAGATGACAGACACACCACCAAAAGGATGACGGAGGGAATCACACCGGCTACTGCCACCAAAAAGATGCTAGAGAAAAACACTCGCACAATCTGACATCAATAAGATGGCAGACACACCACCAAAATGATGATGGAGCTAACTTACACCGACTACTACCACAAAAAGGATGATAGAAGAAAACACTCGTACAATCTAACATCAACAAGATGACAGACACACCACCAAAAGGATGACAGAGCGAACTCACACCGGCTACTACCACCAAAAGGATGCTAGAGCAAAACACTCGCATAATCTGACATCAACAAGATGGCAGACATACCACCAAAATGATGACGGAGCTAAGTCACACCGGCTACTACCACCAAAAGGATGATATAGCAAAACACCCACACAATCTGACATGAACAATATTACAGACCCACCACCAAAAGGATGACGGAGCAAACTCACACTGGCTACTACGACCAAAAGGATGACAGAGCAAAACACTCGCACAATCTGACATCAACAAGATGACAGACTCACCACCAAAAGGATGATGGAGCGAACTCACACCGGCTACTAACACCATAAGAATGATAAAGCAAAAAAATCGGACAATCTGAAATCAACAAGATGACAGACCCACCACCAAAAGGATGATGGAGCGAACTCACACCGGCTACAACCACCAAAAGGATGATGGAGCTAACTCACACCGACTACTACCATCAAAAGGATGATAGAGCTAATTAATCGCACAATCTAACATCAACAAGATGACAGACCCACCAACAAAATGATGATGGAGCAAACTCACACCGGCTAATACCACCAAAAGACTGATACAGCAAATACTCGCACAATCTGACATCAACAAGATGATAGACACACCACCAAAAGGATGATGGAGCTAACTCACACCGACTACTACCATGAAAAGGATGCTAGAGAAAAACACTCGCACAATCTAACATCAACAAGATGGCAGACACACCACCAAAATGATGATGGAGCTAACTCAACCCGACTACTACCACCAAAAGGATGATATAGCAAAACACTCGCACAATCTGACATCAACAAGATGACAGACCCACAACTAAAAGGATGATGGAGCGAACTCACACCGGCTACTACCAACAAAAGGCTGATAGAGCAAACACTCGCACAATCTGAAATCAACAAGATGACAGACACACCACCAAAAGGATGATGGAGCTAACTCACACCGACTACTACCAGCAAAAGGATGATAGAGCAAAACACTCGCACAATCTAACATCAACAAGATGATAGACACACCACCAAAAGGATAACGGAGGGAATCACATCGGCTACAACCACCAAAAGGATGCTAGAGAAAAACAATCGCATAATCTGACATCAATAAGATGGCAGACACACCACCAAAATGATGATGGAGCTAACTCACACCGACTACTACCACCAAAAGGATGATATAGCAAAACACTTGCACAATCTGACATCAACAAGATGACAGATCCACCACCAAAAGGATGACGGTGCAAACTCACACCGGCTACTTCGACCAAAAGGATGATAGAGCAAAACATTCGAACAATCTGACATCAACGAGATGACAAACCCACCACCAAAAGGATGATGGAGGGAACTTACACCGGCTACTACCACCAAACGGATGATAGAGAAACACACTCGCATAATCTGCCATCAACAAGATGAGAGACCCACCACCAAAAGTAAGATGGAGCGAACTCACACTGGCCACAACCAACAAAAGGCTGATAGAAACTCGGACAATCTTAAATCAACAAGGTGACAGACCCACCACCAAAAGGATGATGGAGCAAACTCACACCGACTACTACCACCAAAAGGATGATAGAGCAAAACACTGGCACAATCTGACATCAACAAGATGACAGATCAACCACCAAAAGGATGATGGAACAAACTCACACTGGCTACTACCACCAAAAGACTAATAGAGCAAATACTCACACAGTCTGACATCAACAAGATGACTGACACACCAGCAAAAGGATGATGGAGCTAACTCACACCGACTACTACCATCAAAAGGATGATTGAGCAAAACACTCACACAATCTGACATCAACAAGATAACAGACTGGCCACCAAAAGGATGATGGAGCTAACTCACACCGACTACTACCACCAAAAGGATGACAGGGCAAAACACTCGTAAAACATGACATCAACAAGATAACAGACCTACCACAAAAAGGATGATGGGGCGAACTCACACCGGCTACTACCACAAAAAGGATGATAGAGCAAAACACTCACATAATCTGACATCAACAAGATGGCAGACCCAACACCAAAAGGATAATGGAGCAAACTCACACCGGCTACTACCAACAAAAGGCTGATAGAGCAAACACTCACACAATCTGAAATCAACAAGATGACAGACACACCAACAAAAGGATGATGGAGCTAACTCCCACCGACTACTACCACCAAAAGGATGATAGAGCAAAACACTCGCACCATCTAACATCAACAAGATGACAGACACACCACCAAAAGGATGATGGAGCAAACTCACACCGGCTACTACCGCCAAATGGATGCTAGAGCAAAACACTCGCACAATCTGACATCAACAAGATGGCAGACACACCACCAAAATGATGATGGAGCTAACTCACACCGACTACTACCACCAAAAGGATGATATAGCGAAACACTCACACAATCTGACATCAACAAGATGACAGACCCACCACCAAAAGGATGACGGAGCAAACTCACACCGGCTATTACGACCAAAAGGATGATAGAGCAAAACATTTGCACAATCTGACAATAACAAGATGACAGACCCACCACCAAAAGGATGATGAAGGGAACTCGCACCGGCTACTACCACCAAAAGGATGATAGAGCAACACACTCGCATAATCTGCCATCAACAAGATGAGAGACCCACCACCAAAAGGAATATGGAGCGAACTCACACCGGCTACTACCACCATAAGGATAATAAAGCAAAACACTCGGACAATCTGAAATCAACAAGATGACAGACCCACCACCAAAAGGATGATGGAGCAAACTCACACGGGCTACTACCACCAAAAGGATGATAAAGCAAAACACTGGCACAATCTGACATCAACAAGATGACAGACCCACCACCAAAAGGATGATGGAGCAAACTCAAACCGGCTACTACCACCAAAAGACTTATAGAGCAAATACTCGCACAATCTGACATCAACAAGATGAGTGACACACCACCAAAAGGATGAAGAGCTAACTCACACCGACTACTACCATCAAAAGGATGATAGAGCAAAACACTCGCACAATCTGACATCAACAAGATAACAGACCGACAACCAAAAGGATGATCGAGCAAACTCACACCTGCTACTACCACCAAAAGGATGATAGAGCATAACACTCGCACAATATGCCATCAACAAGTTGAGAGACCCACCACCAAAAGGATGATGGAGCGAACTCACACCGGCTATTACCACTAAAAGGATGATAGAGTAAAACACTCGCATAATCTGACAACAACAAGATTACAGACACACCACCAAAAGGATGATGGAGCTAACTCACACCGACTACTACCACCAAAAGGATGATAAGGCAAAACACTCGTACAACATGACATCAACAAGATAACAGACCTACCACCAAAAGGATGATGGGTCGAACTCACACCGACTACTACCACCAAAAGGATGATAGAGCAAAACACTCGCATAATCTGACATCAACAAGATGGCAGACCCAACACCAAAAGGATAATGGAGCGAACTCACACCGGCTACTACCAACAAAAGGCTGATAGAGCAAACACTCACACAATCTGAAATCAACAAGATGACAAACACACCACCAAAAGGATGATGGAGCTAACTCCCACCGACTACTACCACCAAAAGGATGATAGAGCAAAACACTCGCACAATCTAACATCAACAAGATTACAGACACACAACCAAAAGGATGACGGAGCGAACTCACACCGGCTACTACCACCAAATGGATGCTAGAGCAAAACACTCGCACAATCTGACATCAACAAGATGGCAGACACACCACCAAAATGATGATGGAGCTAACTCACACCGACTACTACCATCAAAAGGATGATATAGCAAAACACTCGCACAATCTGACATCAACAAGATGACAGACCCACCACCAAAAGGATGACGGAGCAAACTCACACCAGCTATTACGACCAAAAGGATGATAGAGCAAAACACTTGCACAATCTGACAATAATAAGATGACAGACCCACCACCAAAAGGATGATAGAGCAACACACTCGCATAATCTTCCATCATAAAGATGAGAGACCCACCACCAAAAGGAAGTTGGAGCGAACTCACACCGGCTACTACCACCATAAGGATGATAAAGCAAAACACTCGGACAATCTGAAATCAACAAGATGAGAGACCCACCACCAAAAGGATGATGGAGCAAACTCACACCGGCTACTACCACCAAAAGGATGATAAAGCAAAACACTGGCACAATCTGACATCAACAAGATGACAGACCCACCACCAAAAGGATGATGGAGCAAACTCAAACCGGCTACTACCACCAAAAGACTGATAGAGCAAATACTCGCATAATCTGACATCAACAAGATGAGAAACACACCACCAAAAGGATGATGGAGCTAACTCACACCGACTACTACCATCAAAAGGATGATAGAACAAAACACTCGCACAATCTGACATTAACAAGATAACAGACCGACAACCAAAAGGATGATCGACCAAACTCACACCTGTTACTACCACCAAAAGGATGATAGAGCATAACACTCGCACAATATGCCATCAACAAGTTGAGAGACCCACCACCAAAAGGATGATGGAGCAAACTCACACCGGCTATTACCACTAAAAGGATGATAGAGCAAAACACTCGCATATTCTGACAACAACAAGATTACAGACACACCACCAAAAGGATGATGGAGCTAACTCACACCGACTACTACCACCAAAAGGATGATAGGGCAAAACACTCGTACAACATGACATCAACAAGATAACAGACCTACCACTAAAAGGATGATGGGTCGAACTCACACCGGCTACTACCACCAAAAGGATGATAGAGCAAAACACTCGCATAATCTGACATCAGCAAGATGGCAGACCCAACACCAAAAGGATAATGGAGGGAACTCACACCGGCTACTACCAACAAAAGGCTGATAGAGCAAACACTCACACAATCTGAAATCAACAAGATGACAGACCCACCACGAAAAGGATGATGGAGCGAACTCATACCGGCTACTACCACCAAAAGGATGATAGAGCAAAACACTCGCACAATCTAACATCAACAAGATGACAGACACACAACCAAAAGGATGACGGAGCAAACTCACACCGGCTACTACCACCAAATGGATGCTAGAGCAAAACACTCGCACAATCTGACATCAACAAGATGGCAGACACACCACCAAAATGATGATGGAGCTAACTCACACCGACTACTACCACCAAAAGGATGATATAGCAAAACACTCGCACAATCTGACATCAACAAGATGACAGACCCACCACCAAAAGGATGATGGAGCAAACTCACACGGGCTACTACCACCAAAAGGATGATAAAGCAAAACACTGGCACAATCTGACATCAACAAGATGACAGACCCACCACCAAAAGGATGATGGAGCAAACTCAAACCGGCTACTACCACCAAAAGACTTATAGAGCAAATACTCGCACAATCTGACATCAACAAGATGAGTGACACACCACCAAAAGGATGAAGAGCTAACTCACACCGACTACTACCATCAAAAGGATGATAGAGCAAAACACTCGCACAATCTGACATCAACAAGATAACAGACCGACAACCAAAAGGATGATCGAGCAAACTCACACCTGCTACTACCACCAAAAGGATGATAGAGCATAACACTCGCACAATATGCCATCAACAAGTTGAGAGACCCACCACCAAAAGGATGATGGAGCGAACTCACACCGGCTATTACCACTAAAAGGATGATAGAGTAAAACACTCGCATAATCTGACAACAACAAGATTACAGACACACCACCAAAAGGATGATGGAGCTAACTCACACCGACTACTACCACCAAAAGGATGATAAGGCAAAACACTCGTACAACATGACATCAACAAGATAACAGACCTACCACCAAAAGGATGATGGGTCGAACTCACACCGACTACTACCACCAAAAGGATGATAGAGCAAAACACTCGCATAATCTGACATCAACAAGATGGCAGACCCAACACCAAAAGGATAATGGAGCGAACTCACACCGGCTACTACCAACAAAAGGCTGATAGAGCAAACACTCACACAATCTGAAATCAACAAGATGACAAACACACCACCAAAAGGATGATGGAGCTAACTCCCACCGACTACTACCACCAAAAGGATGATAGAGCAAAACACTCGCACAATCTAACATCAACAAGATTACAGACACACAACCAAAAGAATGACGGAGCGAACTCACACCGGCTACTACCACCAAATGGATGCTAGAGCAAAACACTCGCACAATCTGACATCAACAAGATGGCAGACACACCACCAAAATGATGATGGAGCTAACTCACACCGACTACCACCACCAAAAGGATGATATAGCAAAACACTCGCACAATCTGACATCAACAAGATGACAGACCCACCACCAAAAGGATGACGGAGCAAACTCACACCAGCTATTACGACCAAAAGGATGATAGAGCAAAACACTTGCACAATCTGACAATAATAAGATGACAGACCCACCACCAAAAGGATGATAGAGCAACACACTCGCATAATCTTCCATCATAAAGATGAGAGACCCACCACCAAAAGGAAGTTGGAGCGAACTCACACCGGCTACTACCACCATAAGGATGATAAAGCAAAACACTCGGACAATCTGAAATCAACAAGATGAGAGACCCACCACCAAAAGGATGATGGAGCAAACTCACACCGGCTACTACCACCAAAAGGATGATAAAGCAAAACACTGGCACAATCTGACATCAACAAGATGACAGACCCACCACCAAAAGGATGATGGAGCAAACTCAAACCGGCTACTACCACCAAAAGACTGATAGAGCAAAACACTCGCACAATCTGACATTAACAAGATAACAGACCGACAACCAAAAGGATGATCGACCAAACTCACACCTGTTACTACCACCAAAAGGATGATAGAGCATAACACTCGCACAATATGCCATCAACAAGTTGAGAGACCCACCACCAAAAGGATGATGGAGCAAACTCACACCGGCTATTACCACTAAAAGGATGATAGAGCAAAACACTCGCATATTCTGACAACAACAAGATTACAGACACACCACCAAAAGGATGATGGAGCTAACTCACACCGACTACTACCACCAAAAGGATGATAGGGCAAAACACTCGTACAACATGACATCAACAAGATAACAGACCTACCACTAAAAGGATGATGGGTCGAACTCACACCGGCTACTACCACCAAAAGGATGATAGAGCAAAACACTCGCATAATCTGACATCAGCAAGATGGCAGACCCAACACCAAAAGGATAATGGAGGGAACTCACACCGGCTACTACCAACAAAAGGCTGATAGAGCAAACACTCACACAATCTGAAATCAACAAGATGACAGACCCACCACGAAAAGGATGATGGAGCGAACTCATACCGGCTACTACCACCAAAAGGATGATAGAGCAAAACACTCGCACAATCTAACATCAACAAGATGACAGACACACAACCAAAAGGATGACGGAGCAAACTCACACCGGCTACTACCACCAAATGGATGCTAGAGCAAAACACTCGCACAATCTGACATCAACAAGATGGCAGACACACCACCAAAATGATGATGGAGCTAACTCACACCGACTACTACCACCAAAAGGATGATATAGCAAAACACTCGCACAATCTGACATCAACAAGATGACAGACCCACCACAAAAAGGATGCCGGAGCAAACTCACACCAGCTATTACGACCAAAAGGATGATAGAGCAAAACACTTGCACAATCTGACAATAATAAGATGACAGACCCACCACCAAAAGGATGATGGAGGGAACTCAGACCGGCTACTACCACCAAAAGGATGATAGAGCAACACACTCGCATAATCTGCCATCAACAAGATGAGAGACCCACCACCAAAAGAAAGATGGAGCGAACTCACACCGGCTACTACCACCATAAGGATGATAAAGCAAAACACTCGTACAATATGAAGTCAACAAGATGAGAGACCCACCACCAAAAGGATGATGGAGCAAACTCACACCGGCTACTACCACCAAAAGGATGATAAAGCAAAACACTGGCACAATCTGACATCAACAAGATGATAGATCACTGATCACACTAAAATTCACCGTATTTCTGACTCCGATTTCGCATGCATTCTTAGCTTTTATTGTTGTTTTGCTTTGTTATTGCTTTGTTTTCTTATGTTTTCAGGTTTTTATAATAATCGGAGCTTGAATCGGGAAAAGGAGCGAAAAAGGAGTGAAAACGGACGAAAACCGAGAAATTCAGCATTTTGCACTTGCGGCACCCGCCGTGGCGGGCGCCATGGGGTTAGCCATGACGTGGCCACGTCTCAAGACCACTCCTCAACCTCCAAGACCCACGATCCCCACTCCATCATCCCCTGTAGGGACCATGGCGGGCGCCATGACCTTGTGGCGGGCGCCACAAGGCAAAATTTCATAACCTCCACTTTTTAGTGGAGGGGCGTCCCGGTCATTTCATGCTTCCAGTTTTTACTATAAATAGGACCTTAGATTTTCGTTTTTCTTCATCCAGAATTAGAATTCTCTAGGCATATATCAGTTATAAAGCAGTTGCCATTCCACATCGGGGTGCCTCTGCAATCGAGTGATCGAGTCTGTAATCTGTCTGTGGTTCGAGTTTTGGAGCACTCTGGAGGAAGTTAATCCTGCCGCCATTTTAATTCCAGTTAGTATTTTATTTTTCCGCATTGCTTTACTTTTATTTATTTTCTCGCACTTTACTTTGTTTATTTCCCGCACTCGTACTTTACTTTGTTTATTTCCCGCACTCGCACATTTACTTTGTTTATTTCCCGCACTCGCACATTTACTTTGTTTACTTCCCGCACTCGCACATTTACTTTGTTTACTTCCCGCACTCGCTTTAAATTACTCATATGAAAAACTATAAAAAGAATATTTACTTTATCATGTCTAACTAATCCCATAAAGGTTAGAATGTAAGGATCGTAATTAAACCAGTAATCAGTATAATTGTTCGTGGAAACACCTAAGGGCTATTTTATCTTTCAATTCAAGTAATTGTTTTTAACTATTTCAAAAACAGCCAAAAGCGCTTTGTATAGTTCATTAGGAGTTTTTAGATTAAAAAGAAAAGAGATTTTAAAACGATTTTCGGACGCGTTATGAGATTTAGAGTCTGGTTCATAAGAACCTCTTTTTGCTAAGAAGTCCAGGTTAAAATACTTTTCAACTTTGTTAAGAAACTATATTTCTTAAAAATAGGTTTACTACTCTAACGCAGTACGCACCTTTTTATCCGTGACAATAGGAGGGGTTGATTAGAGAGTACAACTTGGTTCTGAATACGCGAAAGCGACAGTTCCTGTTAAATTAGTTCTTTTCAAAGGAGAAAACATTGCCCATAAGTAGTTCCATTAACAAGTACTGGATTATCATTGATTACGTGAATTACATTCGAGCCTGTCTTTTATTTATTATTTAAAATTATAATTTTATTTACCATTGCACCCTTACTAAACCCTTAAAAATAGTTGCCTTAGATAAACACCATAACAACAGGTACGATAGATTGACACTTGGTCTCTGTGGATTCGATAATCTTTTATATTACTTTGACGTGATTCGTACACTTGCGAAAAACACGCATCAAGTTTTTGGCGCCGTTGCCGGGGACCAATATCGTCAAATTTCATTACCCTGTAGTTATACCGTTTAGACTAAGGTTGTTACCCACCGGTCAATGCGAAAGACTCGCAGTGCCGGAAGTTTAGTAGACCCTCTAGCTGAACCTGAACGTTACGCTCGCGCACGTTTATTTTTCCATAGGAATAGGAGAGCTATGGCCGAAGATCAAAATCGAAGACCTCTTAAGGACTTCGCCCAACCATCAAACGAGGAACTTAGTTCCAGTATAGTAAACCCCGCTATCCCAGCCAATAATTTTGAACTTAAGCCATCCCTGCTGCAATTAGTGCAACAGAGACAATTCGCAGGTCTCGCTACTGATAACCCGAACCAACATTTAAAAAACTTTCTTCAATTAGCAGACACCTTTAAAACCAATGGAGCTTCTCCTGAGGCAATACGCTTAAGATTATTTCCCTTTTCCCTCAGAGATAAAGCTCTATCATGGTTAGATTCCCTTCCACCCAATTCAATAACAACTTGGGATGACCTTAGAAAAGTTTTCCTTGCTAGATATTTTCCCCCAAGTAAGATCGCTCTTCTTCGAAACCTAATAACTAGATTTACCCAACACCAAGGAGAGTCGTTGTTCGAAGCCTGGGAGAGATATAAAGAACTATTAAGAGCATGCCCACACCATGGCCTAGAGAATTGGCTAATCATCCAAACCTTCTATAATGGACTTCTTTATAACACTAAAATGACCATCGACGCTGCCGCTGGTGGCGCACTGATGAACAAACCTTACCCTGAAGCTAGTGCCCTTATCGAGGATATGGCCCAAAACCATCAATCATGGGGAGTAGAACGAGCGACAGTGGAAAAGAAGGAAGCCCAAGGAGGAATACATGAGCTAAGCTCTATAGACATGATGCAGGCTAAAATGGACGCGTTGGCCCTTAGAGTCGAACATATGTGTACAACTCCGAATACTGTTGCCGCAGTTTCGCTGAATTGTGAGATATGTGGAACGCAAGGACACCAATCCGCCGAATGCAATCTGTTGAATGAAACCAACACTGAGCAAGTGAACTATACCCAAGGGAACCCATTTTCAAACACATATAACCCTGGATGGAGGAATCACCCAAACTTCTCCTACAAAAATAATAACCCTACCCAAAATACCGCACCTCCGAGACAACAAGGTTACCAAGCCCCTAGAACAAATCAACCTATGCAACCTGTACCACCTAGCCCGAGCTTTGAGGAAGTTGTAAAAGATTTTATCGTTGCTCAAAAACAACAAAACAAAGAGTTCATGAACCATAACGTCCATGTTAACGAACTAATTACCAAGTTAGGAACCAAGGTTGATCAAATTATTATTCATAATAAGATGCTTGAAACCCAGATCTCTCAGGTAGCGTTAAACCAAGCCCCACAGACTACACCTGGAGGACAGTTCCCTGGACAACCTCAACAAAACCCGAAAGGGCAAGCTAATGCCATTACTCTACAAAGTGGAACCGCTTATAAGGAACCTTTAAACCCTAGATTAAGTGAGCCCGAAACTTCTGAGAGGAATGAGGAAAAGGAACCAGAGAAGCCTGAAACCCCGGAAAGTCAAGAAAAAGGAGAAGAACCTAAAAATAAAACCTATGTACCGCCACCGCCATACAAACCACCAATACCTTACCCTCAAAGATTAAAGAAAACCCAAATCGATAATCAATATCAAAAATTCGTTAAGGTTATAGAAAAACTTCACGTAGAAATCCCCTTTACAGAAGCCATCACCCAAATACCTTCTTATGCTAAGTTTCTCAAAGACATACTTACAAATAAACGTAGACTCGAAGATCCGAAACCCGTGGAATGTAATTCTATTTCCGAAAATAGGTTAGCAAAGAAAGATAAAGATCCCGGAAATTTTTCCATTCCTTGTGTTTTGGGGAATCATGTCATCGAAAAAGCTTTTCTAGACTTAGGAGCTAGTGTGAGCTTAATGCCTTTAGCAGTTTGTGAGAGATTAAACTTAGGAGAATTACAACCTACTAAGATGTCACTTCAATTAGCCGATAGATCCGTTAAATACCCTATAGGCATACTTGAAGACGTCCCTGTTAGGATAGGTCAGCTGTTTATACCTACTGATTTTGTTGTCATGGACATTAAAGAAGATGACGACATACCAATCCTCCTAGGTAGACCGTTCTTATCGACTGCTGGAGCCGTAATAGATGTTAAAAAGGGAAAACTAACTTTTGAGGTAGGTGGCCAGAAGATAGAATTTATATTGTCAAAATTTCTTATGGCACCTTTGATAGGAGATTCTTGTTATGCCTTAGATATCATCGAAGAATGTATTAGGGAATTAGAACAAGAAGAAGAAACTGAATCTATAAAATTGCCATCAACCCTTATTTTGGAAGATGACAATTATAAAACACCCTACATTGATGATAACCTTCACGAATGTTTATCTCTTACCCCAGATCCTATGCCTTGCCCTATAAAACCGACCGTAAAACTTAAGGAACTGCCTAAAAACCTGAGATATGAATTTCTTGATGAAGATATGAACCGTCCAGTTATAGTCAGTGCTACCTTAAACCAAGAAGAAACCGATCAATTATTAGAAGTTTTACGTAGGTACCCCTCAGCCTTAGGATATAAGATCTCTGATCTAAAAGGAATAAGCCCATCCGTATGCATGCATCGGATTTTGCTTGAAGAAGATTCAAAACCTTCTAGAGAACACCAACGTAGAATAAATCCTATAATGAGTACTGTAGTTAAGACTGAAGTTCTTAAGTTACTAGAGGCAGGTATAATATATCAGATCTCGGACAGTAAATGGGTGAGTCCTGTGCATGTAGTACCTAAAAAGGGAGGCATCACAGTCGTGCAAAACGAGAAGGGCGAACCTGTAGCAAAAAGAACTGATGGAGGTTGGCGTATGTGCATAGATTATAGAAAATTAAATAAAGCAACTAGGAAGGACCATTTCCCATTACCATTCATAGACCAAATGTTGGAGCGCCTAGCCAGACACTCTTACTTTTGTTATTTAGATGGATATTCAGGATTCTTCCAAATACCTATTCACCCCGAAGATCAAGAAAAAACTACCTTTACATGCCCAGTTGGAACCTTTGCCTATAGAAGAATGCCTTTTGGACTTTGTAATGCTCCTGCAACTTTCCAACGCTGCATGATGTCTATCTTTGCTGATTATTTGGATGGAATCATGGAAGTATTTATGGACGATTTCTCAGTTTGTGGGTCAGATTTCAAAAATTGTCTTGTCAACCTTGAGAAAATCCTGGAGAGATGTGTGGAGGTAAACCTTGTGCTAAATTGGGAAAAATGTCATTTCATGGTCGCCGAAGGGATTGTTTTAGGACATATAGTTTCCGAAAAAGGTATAGAGGTAGATAAAGCAAAAATAGAAGTCATAGAGAATCTAAAACCGCCGAAGACTATCAGGGAGATAAGAAGTTTTCTTGGACATGCCGGATTTTACCGACGTTTTATCAAGGATTTCTCCAAAATAACAAAGCCCTTAACTGGTCTTTTAATGAAAGATGCTGAGTTCATCTTCGATGAAAAATGTACTGAAGCATTTAATCTTCTGAAGCAAGCTCTGATTTCAGCACCTATAATGAAACCCCCTGATTGGTCGGAACCGTTTGAGATAATGTGTGACGCCAGTGATTATGTTGTTGGAGCCGTTCTAGGTCAGAGAAAAGATAAGAAGTTACATGTGATTTATTATGCCAGTAGAACCCTAGACGCTGCACAGCTCAACTACGCAACAACCGAAAAAGAGCTCCTAGCTGTAGTTTTTGCAATAGACAAATTTAGATCTTATCTAGTAGGAGCCAAGATTATAGTTTACACCGACCATGCTGCCATTCGTTACTTACTAAGCAAAAAGGATGCCAAGCCTAGGTTACTTCGATGGATTCTATTATTACAAGAGTTTGATTTGGATATCCGTGACAAGAAAGGCACTGATAATGTGGTAGCTGATCACCTATCTAGGCTAGAATACCTGAAACCTGATCCAGTACCCATAAATGACGATTTTGCCTACGATAGACTGATAGCCCAACTAGAAACCATTGAAGATGATAACCCAGACCCTCATGAGCAATTTCATAAATCCTTAGCTATAAGCAATGTACCTTGGTATGCAGATTTTGTTAATTACCTAGCCGCTGACATCATACCCCCTGATCTAAACTACCACCAGAAGAAGAAGTTCTATAGTGATGTGAGAAACTTCTATTGGGACGATCCATTTCTTTTCAAGAGAGGTAAAGATGGCATTTTCCGCCGTTGTGTTCCAGAAGAAGAGGTAAATAATATAATTGAGCATTGTCACTCTGCACCCTATGGTGGACATGCAAGCACATCTAAGACCTACGCCAAGATTCTTCAAGCTGGCCTATTCTGGCCTACTATGTGGCGTGATGTCCATGCTTTCATTGTCAAGTGTGACAGATGCCAACGCACAGGAAATATTTCAAGACGTAATGAAATGCCGTTAAGAAATATCCAAGAAGTAGAACTCTTCGACGTATGGGGTATGGACTTTATGGGACCGTTCCCACCATCTTTTGGAAATCAGTACATATTAGTAGCTGTTGACTACGTGTCTAAATGGATTGAAGCTATCGCTGCACCCACAAACGACACCAGAGTAGTCATCAAATTATTCAAGAATTATATATTTCCCAGGTTTGGAACACCCCGTTTAGTCATAAGTGATGGAGGATCACACTTCATATCGAGAATATTTGATAAACTTTTAAGCAAGTATGGAGTTAAGCATAGAGTAGCAACACCATACCACCCACAGACCAATGGACAAGTGGAAGTATCTAATAGGGAGATAAAACAAATCCTCGAGAAGACTGTCTCTATATCTAGAAAAGATTGGTCGCAGAAACTTCAAGAAGCATTATGGGCCTATATAACCGCTTTCAAAACTCCTATAGGAACAACCCCTTATCAACTGGTCTATGCAAAATCATGTCACTTACCATTTGAGTTGGAGCATAAGGCCTATTGGGCCATCAAAACTTTGAATTTGGATTACTTGACAGCTGGTGAGAAACGTATCCTTGATATCCACAAATTAGAAGAGCTCAGACAATCTGCCTACGAAAATGCCATCATATACAAAGAAAGAACAAAAGCTTGGCATGACAAAAGAATCATAAGAAGAGACTTCAAAATAGGCGATCCTGTTCTCCTGTTCGATTCTAGGTTACGACTATTTCCAGGTAAACTCCGTTCGAGATGGACTGGCCCTTTCGAAGTATCTAAGATCCTGAGATCCGGTGCTATTGAAATCAAGAACCAAACATGTAAACCGTTCATAGTCAATGGACAGAGGTTGAAGCCCTACGAAGGAGGTGACATTCCAACAACATACACCTGTCATACTCTGAGTGATCCACCATATCCTTCCAATGATGTTTAAATATCGGTCGTCGAGCTAATGACGTTAAACAAGCGCTGCCTGGGAGGCAACCCATGGTTTTTCTTATTTTTGTACTTTTTATTTTTATTTTTACTTTATTTTAATTTGTTTATTTTATTATGTCAGGCTCACGATTGAATGTTTTATGTGCTTTCAGGACTTGTTTGCTAACCTTGTACAGGATGCAGAACCCTGATGACATGCACGTGGCCTTTAGAGATGATGCACAGAGAGAGCGTTACTATGTTCACATGAGACGCCCTATGGCTCCTACCAGGTACCCTGACCGTGACTGCATGGATGCCTTGGGGATAGAGCCAAGCGTCAGCTTTTTATGCCATCAACTCCAGTGGGACCAGTTTGACGACAGGAACAACACTTATAGGAACTTGACTCTTGAGTTCCTCAGCTCGTTTCATCATGACCCTTGGGCTGAACCCGATGGACTCGCTGTTTTCAGGTTGTTCGGGATTGACTACTCATTCTCTCACAAAGAGTTTGGTGATTTACTAGGTTTCCAGACTACTCCTGATGCTATTCCAGAGACTCCGATGGGGTATTTTATGAGCAGAGAAGTGGAAAAGTTTTGGACTAAAATATCAGGCGGAGGGAGCCAAGATCCTTCTACCCAGTTTTCTCAGGTAATCCACAACCCTGCATTGAGGTACTTCCAGATGATTCTAGCACATTCTTTCCTAGGTTTTCCAGATACAGAGACACTGCTAAGTGAAGAGGAGATTTTCCTACTGTTTTGTGCGACTCAGTCTCGCCCTGTTGCTTGTGGCAACTTTCTACTGAAGGGCCTTGCTAGTGTTGCCAGATCATCAGTAGGAATCATCCATGTCGGTGGGATTGTTACACAGATTGCTACTGCATTGGGTTTGTCTCGCAAGCTATTGCACCTCAGGACCTTCTGCTGCTACACCACCATGGATATTGATTTTTGTCTTGATAGAGGACTGATGAGGAGGGCTTCTTTTGAGCCCAACATGTTTAGATTGTTGATCGACGGTGAAGCGATACACTACTTTACATTACCAGATCCGCTGATGACCAGTGTCCATGATCCTGCCAATTGGAGTTATGCTCTAGAGGGTTATGGAGAGACTGTCGAAGAGCCGAAATCGCCTCCCGCCGCTGAGTACACTCCTACACCTCTTACTCCCCGAATCACTGTTATGTCTAACAATATGTCTCTGCAGCCACCTGACCTACAAACACAGATTTATGAGCTCCGCAAGGAGACTGCCCTGCTCAAGCAGAAAGTGGCAGACTTAGAGTTACAGATGCAGGTTTCATGACTCATTCCACCCTGACAGCACTACCCTAGTATTTAACTTCCTTTTATTTATCGCATTTCCAGACATATTTTACTTTATTGCAGCTTTTATATTTTCATGCACTTTGAATTCCTTATATATATACATATTATGCACTAATTTTTATTTTTCTTTTTCTTTTTTGATTTTTAATTATTTTATTTTTGTCGTGCAAAGAAAAAAAATATATAAGACAAAAATATGCAAGCCAATGCCTTGAAAAGAAGAAGAAAACGCTATCCAGACCCCCCGGAAGACAAAGGTGCAAGGAAGGCCCAAAGGAGGATCCAAAACCACAAGGCCCAGGAATTGGCCTTGTGGCGGGCACCATAGGCCCTGTGGCGGGCGCCACACCGTACCATCAACAAATACGGGATTCAATCCCCATTTCCACCATTTTCATCCCTTTCTTCACCAAAAACCCATTTTTCCAACCTTCCAAATCCTCCTTGAACCCCATTAAAGCTCCCCCATTTCCAAAATACCCTCCATCCATAAAACATATCCAACATCCATTTCCATTTTCATCCATCAAAAACCAAAAAAATCAAAACTTTATCATTCCCCTCATAAACCACTTTTCTACTATTTTCACTACCTAAGGAGCTTTTCAACAATGGAGTTCAACGGATTTATTCTTCCTGATGGAAGACCGGGCGAAAGGCAACGGAAAATTATTCAGAGGCTTCAAAGTCGAGAAATCCTCTCGACTAGGTACGTCGACGATAACTGTCTGTATGCTTTGGGTATTTATCATAGTGTTTTTAATTTATTAGAATTTCTAGGCTTGCATAATATTTTCATTAATCAGGAACCTACCTATGAGAGGCTGACAACTGAGTTTTTGAGTTCTTTGATATACACTGTCAGTCCTAACACTGCTAGCACTGTCGGTACTGTCATTTTTAGACTGTTTGGAATTGAATATGAATTCAGTACCAATGAGCTAGCAGATTTGTTAGGAATCCCTCATAGGGAAGGTTCGATTTGTGAGGCACCTTTGGATGCTGAATGGTCGGCCGAGGTATTTACCTTCTGGCTAAGGCTTTCAAGTACTTCAATTAATTCTTTTGAAGGGATACTTGCGTCGACCATTCACAACCCGGCCATAAGAGTTTTTAGACTTCTTTTGGCATGTACTATTTTTGGCCGGGAAAGTCCAAACAAGGTTAATGCTCGTGAACTCCTATTTTTGCAAGGATGCCCCACTAGAACCCACATCAATCCGGTCCCGTTTATGCTTGCCCACATGACTTTATTTACTAATAAAACAGGACCGATTGTTTTTGGAGGGCTTGTTACGTCTATTGCTCGGGCTCTTGGCCTGAATGATGAGATAGCTACACTTGAACCACTACCTCCTCGCACAATTAATTTAAAATTTCTGAAAGACA
The DNA here is from genome assembly GCA_963859935.3 of Lathyrus sativus. NCBI lineage: Eukaryota > Viridiplantae > Streptophyta > Magnoliopsida > Fabales > Fabaceae > Lathyrus > Lathyrus sativus. The sequence goes on along the minus strand of CAWUDS030003693.1, from coordinate 145,698 downwards.
TGAAATTGTGCCGAACAAGGAGAGAAGGTGGTTATGAGTTGATGGTTCATGGGGTAGCTATCCCATCTGTTGCTTTACCATGCAGTAGACGTACTGATGTACGTGATGAAAGGAACTGGACCTATGATCTTAATGCTCCACGTGTTTTGGGTCCACTTCCTCCTAATATTCCCGATGGGGAGGCACATGACACTGATGATGAGTATGATCGGAGAGAGCAGTCTCCCATCCCTCACATGTCCCCCCATCGTCCTTCACAGTCACACACTGCACCATCTTCCTCTAACCCTGTTGCAGGTACTGCTCCTGGATTCTTTGTCACCGAGGAGATGTGGCGTGATATGACAGCTAGAGAAGAAAGGCGTGATGGCCTTCTCTCTACTATTTCACAGCAGCTGACGAACAATATGAGCTTCATGCAACAATCGCGATTGGTTTCGGATCGTGCTTATAGCAACGTTTGCCGTACCTTGAACGATATTTCATTAGAGCAGAACCGTCAGAGAGAGTTCAACAGCCGACACTACCAGCTTGTAGAGGCTACTCAGGGTTCCATCTTGGGTAACCTTCGAGAGGTCCGGAGTGCTCAGGCTGCTTTATCAGCACGACTCGACCGGAGGGACCAGCATCGTAGTAGATCCCGTCGTTCCAGACCATCACATCAGGACGGCGAAGGCACCAGTGCCCCTCCTCAGTAGTCTTTTTCCAGGTTACCCCCCTTATCTTATTTCGAAACATTGGGGACAATGTTCGATTTAAGTGTGGGAGGGGATTTTATTGCTTTCTGTTATTTCCCTTTTTAGTTAATTTCCTTTCAGTTATTTCCCTTTTCAGTAATTTATTTTTCTTAGATAATGCATGAGTCTGACGAGTCACCAGTATAGTGTCTTTTTAGTTCATCTTCATTTTTTCCCATTTCCTTAGCCTTACCAGAAAATTTTTAAAAAGAAAACAATGTTGTTTCACATGTTTTTTGGGCTTTGAGACAGGTTTAGATTAGGATGTGGTGACTTAGGTCAACTTTTTGAAACATCAGAACCATTTTAGCACCATAGACCTCTTGAATATAGGAATCACTCCTAAACCCCACCACCATGGCCTTTACTATCATTCAAAAAATTGTCCTAAGTAGTTTATTTTAGCAGTCAGCTCCGGCCTAAGCATACTCTACGTAGGGGGGCGATGAATATAAGTGAATGATCCAGTGCTAATAAAAAAAAAAAAAAAAAAAAGAAAAAAAGGCAAACTCTGGTATAGGTGACCCTCACAAAGTCATTTAAACCGAAAAAAGAGAAGAAAAAAAAATTTTTGCCACAAAAAGAAAAAAATTGCAAGTCACCTATTGTTAGTTGGTTCAGAGGTATCTGGCACTGAACTTGGTAGGGCGGATTACGATCCGATCCCCCGCAGCTACATTTAGGCGAAATAAAAACAGGTTTACACATGCTTATGTGCCAGAAACCTTATGTTATGGATCAGAATCACTAACCGGTCACTCTACTATGAAGCATGTACGGATAACGGGCTTAATGTGATTGCGCCTGAATGAAAAGGACACAAAAAGATGAGAAGATAGGCCTAGGTATCGTGGGATGACATGGAGTGGTTAATATAGGATTGAAGTTTGTGTTTGTGTTACTATGGTACCCTTGGTTCACTTAGTTAGTATCTGTCACTGCATCCTGACTTGAACTTAGAATCCCTTTAGCCCAAAGACAAGTGTTGACACCATATTTTCTTAAGCTTTAATGTTTGCTTGAGGACAAGCAAAGGTTTAAGTGTGGGAGAATTTGATCACACTAAAATTCACCGTATTTCTGACTCCGATTTCGCATGCATTCTTAGCTTTTATTGTTGTTTTGCTTTGTTATTGCTTTGTTTTCTTATGTTTTCAGGTTTTTATAATAATCGGAGCTTGAATCGGGAAAAGGAGCGAAAAAGGAGTGAAAACGGACGAAAACCGAGAAATTCAGCATTTTGCACTTGCGGCACCCACCGTGGCGGGCGCCATGGGGTTAGCCATGACGTGGCCACGTCTCAAGACCACTCCTCAACCTCCAAGACCCACGATCCCCACTCCATCATCCCCTGTAGGGACCATGGCGGGCGCCATGACCTTGTGGCGGGCGCCACAAGGCAAAATTTCATAACCTCCACTTTTTAGTGGAGGGGCGTCCCGGTCATTTCATGCTTCCAGTTTTTACTATAAATAGGACCTTAGATTTTCGTTTTTCTTCATCCAGAATTAGAATTCTCTAGGCATATATCAGTTATAAAGCAGTTGCCATTCCACATCGGGGTGCCTCTGCAATCGAGTGATCGAGTCTGTAATCTGTCTGTGGTTCGAGTTTTGGAGCACTCTGGAGGAAGTTAATCCTGCCGCCATTTTAATTCCAGTTAGTATTTTATTTTTCCGCATTGCTTTACTTTTATTTATTTTCTCGCACTTTACTTTGTTTATTTCCCGCACTCGTACTTTACTTTGTTTATTTCCCGCACTCGCACATTTACTTTGTTTATTTCCCGCACTCGCACATTTACTTTGTTTACTTCCCGCACTCGCACATTTACTTTGTTTACTTCCCGCACTCGCTTTAAATTACTCATATGAAAAACTATAAAAAGAATATTTACTTTATCATGTCTAACTAATCCCATAAAGGTTAGAATGTAAGGATCGTAATTAAACCAGTAATCAGTATAATTGTTCGTGGAAACACCTAAGGGCTATTTTATCTTTCAATTCAAGTAATTGTTTTTAACTATTTCAAAAACAGCCAAAAGCGCTTTGTATAGTTCATTAGGAGTTTTTAGATTAAAAAGAAAAGAGATTTTAAAACGATTTTCGGACGCGTTATGAGATTTAGAGTCTGGTTCATAAGAACCTCTTTTTGCTAAGAAGTCCAGGTTAAAATACTTTTCAACTTTGTTAAGAAACTATATTTCTTAAAAATAGGTTTACTACTCTAACGCAGTACGCACCTTTTTATCCGTGACAATAGGAGGGGTTGATTAGAGAGTACAACTCGGTTCTGAATACGCGAAAGCGACAGTTCCTGTTAAATTAGTTCTTTTCAAAGGAGAAAACATTGCCCATAAGTAGTTCCATTAACAAGTACTGGATTATCATTGATTACGTGAATTACATTCGAGCCTGTCTTTTATTTATTATTTAAAATTATAATTTTATTTACCATTGCACCCTTACTAAACCCTTAAAAATAGTTGCCTTAGATAAACACCATAACAACAGGTACGATAGATTGACACTTGGTCTCTGTGGATTCGATAATCTTTTATATTACTTTGACGTGATTCGTACACTTGCGAAAAACACGCATCAATCACCACCAAAAAGATGATGGAGCAAACTCAAACCGGCTACTACCACCAAAAGACTGATAGAGCAAATACTCGCACAATCTGACATCAACAAGATGACAGACACACCACCAAAAGGATGATGGAGCTAACTCACACCGACTACTACCATCAAAAGGATGATAGAGCAAAACACTCGCACAATCTGACATCAACAAGATAACAGACCGACAACCAAAAGGATGATGGAGCTAACTCACACCTGCTACTACCACCAAAAGGATGATAGAGCATAACACTCGCACAATATGCCATCAACAAGTTGAGAGACCAACCACCAAAAGGAAGATGGAGCGAACTCACACGGGCTACTACCACCATAAGGATGATAAAGCAAAACACTCGGACAATCTGAAATCAACAAGATGACAGACCCACTACCAAAAGGATGATGGAGCAAACTCACACGGGCTACTACCACCAAAAGGATGATAAAGCAAAACACTGGCACAATCTGACATCAACAAGATGACAGACCCACCACCAAAAGGATGATGGAGCAAACTCAAACCGGCTACTACCACCAAAAGACTGATAGAGCAAATACTCGTACAATCTGACACCAACAAGATGAGAGACACACCACCAAAAGGATGATGGAGCTAACTCACACCGACTACAACCATCAAAAGGATGATAGAGCAAAACACTCGCACAATCTGACATAAACAAGATAACAGACCGACAACCAAAAGGATGATGGAGCTAACTCACACCTGCTACTACCATCAAAAGGATGATAGAGCATAACACTCGCACAATATGCCATCAACAAGTTGAGAGACCCACCACCAAAAGGATGATGGAGCGAACTCACACCGGCTATTACCACCAAAAGGATGATAGAGCAAAACACTCGCATAATCTGACATCAACAAGATTACAGACACACCACCAAAAGGATGATGGAGCTAACTCACACCGACTACTACCACCAAAAGGATGATAGGGCAAAACACTCGTACAACATGACATCAACAAGATAACAGACCTACCACCAAAAGGATGATGGGTCGAACTTACACCGGCTACTACCACCAAAAGGATGATAGAGCAAAACACTCGTAAAATCTGACATCAACAAGATGGCAGACCCAACACCAAAAGGATAACGGAGCGAACTCACACCGACTACTACCAACAAAAGGCTGATAGAGCAAAACACTTGCACAATCTGACAATAACAAGATGACAGACCCACCACCAAAAGGATGATGGAGGGAACTCACACCGGCTACTACCACCAAAAGGATGATAGAGCAACACACTCGCATAATCTGAAATCAACAAGATGACAGACACACCACCAAAAGGATGATGGAGCTAACTCCCACCGACTACTACCACCAAAAGGATGATAGAGCAAAACACTCGCACAATCTAACATCAACAAGATGATAGACACACCACCAAAAGGATGACGGATCGAACTCACACCGGCTACTACCACCAAATGGATGCTAGAGCAAAACACTCGCACAATCTAACATACACAAGATGGCAGACACACAACCAAAATGATGATGGAGCTAACTCACACCGACTACTACCACCAAAAGGATGATATAGCAAAACACTCGCACAATCTGACATCAACAAGATGACAGACACACCACCAAAAGGATGATGGAGCTAACTCCCACCGACTACTACCACCAAAAGGATGATAGAGCAAAACACTCGCACAATCTAACATCAACAAGATGACATACACACCACCAAAAGGATGACGGAGCGAACTCACACCGGCTACTACCACCAAATGGATGCTAGAGCAAAATACTCGCACAGTCTGAAATCAACAAGATGGCAGACACACAACCTAAATGATGATGGAGCTAACTCACACCGACTACTACCACCAAAAGGATGATAGAGGAAAACACTTGCACAGTATGACATCAACAAGATGACAGACCCACCACCAAAAGGATGACGGAACAAAATCAATGCGGCTACTACGACCAAAAGGATGTTAGAGCAAAACACTCGCACAATCTGACATCAACAAGATGACAGACACACCACCAAAAGGATTATTGAGGGAACTCACACCGGCTACTACCACCAAAAGGATGATAGAGCAACACATTCGCACAATCTGCTATCAACAAGATGAAAGGCCCACCACCAAAAGGAAGATGGAGCGAACTCACACCGGCTACTTCCACCAAACGGATGATAAAGCAAAACACTCGCACAATCTGAAATCAACAAGATGACAGACCCACCACCAAAAGGATGATGGAGTGAACTCACTCTGGCTACTAACACCAAAAGACTGATAGAGCAAACAATCGCACAATATGACATCAACAATATGACAGACACACCACCAAAAGGATGATGGAGCTAACTCACACCGACTAATATCTTCAAAAGGATGATAGAGCAAAAGACTCGCACAATCTGACAACAACAAGATGACAGACACACCACCAAAATGATGACGGAGTAAACTCACACCAGCTACTACGACCAAAAGGATGATAGAGCAAAACACTGACACAATCTGAGATCAACAAGATGACAGACCCACCACCAAAAGGCCGATGGAGCAAACTCACACCCGCTAGTATCACCAAAAGGCTGATAGAGCAAATACTCGCACAATTTGACATCAACAAGATGACAGACACACCATCAAAAGGATGATGGAGCTAACTCACACCAACTACTACCATCAAAAGGATGATATAGCAAAAGACTCGCACAATCTGACATCAACAAGATGACAGAGACACCACCAAAAGGATGATGGAGCTAACTCACACCAACTACTACCACCAAAAGGATTATAGAGAAAAACACTCGCACAATCTCAGATCAACAAGATGACAGACCCACCACCAAAAGGATGATAGAGCAAACTCACACCGGCTACTACCAACAAAAGGCTGATAGAGCAAACACTCGCACAATCTGAAATCAACAAGATAACAGACTGGCCACCAAAAGGATGATGGAGCTAACTCACGCCGGCTACTACCACCAAAAGGATGATAGAGTATAACACTTGCACAATCTGCCATCAACATGTTGAGAGACCCACCACCAAAAGGATGATGGGGCGAACTCACACCTGGTACTACCACCAAAAGGATGATAGAGCAAAACACTCGCATAATCTGACATCAACAAGATGGCAGACCCAACACCAAAAGGATAATGGAGCGAACTCACACCGGCTACTACCAACAAAATGCTGATAGAGCAAACACTCATACAATCTGAAATCAACAAGATGACAGACACACCACCAAAAGGATGATGGAGCTAACTCCCACCGACTACCACCACCAAAAGGATGACAGAGCAAAACACTCGCACAATCTAACATCAACAAGATGACAAACACCACCAACAGGATGACGGAGCGAACTCACACTGGCTACTACCACCAAATGGATGCTAGAGCAAAACACTCGCACAATCTGACATCAACAAGATGGCAGACACACCACCAAAATGATGATGGAGCTAACTCACACCGACTACTTCCACCAAAAGAATGATATAGCAAAACACTCGCACAATCTGACATCAACAAGACGACAGACCCACCACCAAAAGGATGACGGAGCAAACTCACACTGGCTATTATGACCAAAAGGATGATTGAGCAAAACACTTGCACAATCTGACATCAACAAGATGACAGACCCACCACCAAAAGGATGATGGAGGGAACTCACACCGGCTACTACCACCAAAAGGGTGATAGAGCAACACACTCGCATAATCTGCCATCAACAAGATGAGAGACCCACCACCAAAAGGAAGATGGAGCGAACTCACACCGGCTACTACCACCATAAGGATGATAAAGCAAAACACTCGGACAATCTGAAATTAACAAGATGATAGACCCACCACCAAAAGGATGATGGAGCAAACTCACACCGGCTACTACCACCAAAAGGATGATAGAGCAAAACACTGGCACAATATGACATCAACAAGATGACAGACCCACCACCAAAAGGATGATGGAGCAAACTCACACCGGCTACTACCACCAAAAGACTGATAGAGAAAATACTCGCACAATCTGACATCAACAAGATGACAGACACACCACCAAAAGGATGATGGAGCTAACTCACACCGACTACTACCATCAAAAGGATGATAGAGCAAAACACTCGCACAATCTGACATCAACAAGATAACAGACCGACAACCAAAAGGATGATGGAGCAAACTTACACCTGCTACTACCACCAAAAGGATGATAGAGCATAACACTCGCACAATATGCCATCAACAAGTTGAGAGACCCATCACCAAAAGGATGATGGAACGAACTCACACCGGCTATTACCATCAAAAGGATGATAGAGCAAAACACTCGCATAATCTGACATCAACAAGATTACAGATACACCACCAAAAGGATGATGGAGCTAACTCACACCGACTACTACCACTAAAAGGATGATAGAGCAAAACACTCGTAAAACATGAGATTAACAAGATAACAGACCTACCACAAAAAGGATGATGGGGCGAACTCACACCGTCTACTACCACCAAAAGGATGATAGAGCAAAACACTCGCATAATCTGAAATCAACAAGATGGCAGACCCAACACCAAAAGGATAATGGAGCGAACTCACACCGGCTACTACCAACAAAAGGCTGATAGAGCAACCACTCACACAATCTGAAATCAACAAGATGACAGACACACCACCAAAAGGATGATGGAGCTAACTCCCACCGACTACTACCACAAAAAGGATGATAGAGCAAAACACTCGCACAATCTAACATCAACAAGATGACAGACACACCACCAAAAGGATGACAGAGCGAACTCACACCGGCTACTACCACCAAATGGATGCTAAAGCAAAACACTCGCACAATCTGACATCAACAAGATGGCAGACACACCACCAAAATGATGATGGTGCTAACTCACACCGACTACTACCACCAAAAGGATGATATAGCAAAACACTCGCACAATCTGGCATCAACAAGATGACAGACCCACCACCAAAAGGATGACAGAGCAAACTCACACCGGCTATTACGACCAAAGGGATGATAGAGCAAAACACTTTCACAATCTGACATCAACAAGATGACAGACCCACCACCAAAAGGATGATGGAGGCAACTCACACCGGCTACTACCACCAAAAGGATGATAGAGCAACACACTCGCATAATCTGCCATCAACAAGATGAGAGACACACCACCAAAAGGAAGATGGAGCAAACTCACACCGGCTACTACCACCATAAGGATGATAAAGCAAAACACTCGGACAATCTGAAATCAACAAGATGACAGACCCACCACCAAAAGGATGATGGAGCAAACTCACACCGGCTACTACCACCAAAAGGATGAGAGAGCAAAACACTGGCACAGTATGACATCAACAAGATGACAGACCCACCACCAAAAGGATGGCGGAACAAAATCACAGCGGCTACTACGACCAAAAGGATGATACAGCAAAATACTCACATAATCTGCCATCAACAAGATGACAGAGACACCACCAAAAGGATTATTGAGGGAACTCACACCGGCTACTACCACCAAAAGGATGATAGAGCAACACATTCGCAAAATCTGCCATCAACAAGATGAAAGGCCCACAACCAAAAGGAAGATGGTGCGGACTCACACTGGCTACTACCACCAAACGGATGATAAAGCAAAACACTCATACAATCTAAAATCAACAAGATGACAGACCCACCACCAAAAGGATGGTGGAGCAAACTCACACTGGCTACTAACACCAAAAGACTGATAGAGCAAACAATCGCACAATCTGACATCAACAAGATGACAGACACACCACCAAAAGGATGATGGAGCTAACTCACACCGACTACTACCATCAAAAGGATGATAGAGCAAAAGACTCGCACAATCTGACATCAACAAGATGACAGACACACCACCAAAATGATGACGGAGTAAACTCACACCAGCTACTACGACCAAAAGGATGATAGAGCAAAACACTGACACAATTTGAGATCAACAAGATGACAGACGCACCACCAAAAGGCTGATGGAGCAAATTCACACCCGCTACTACCACCAAAAGGCTGATAGAGCAAATACTCGCACAATCTGACATCAACAACATGACAAACACACCATCAAAAGGATGATGGAGCAAAAGACTCGCACAATACGACATCAACAAGATGACAAAGACACCACCAAAAGGATGATGGAGCTAACTCACACAAACTACTGCCACCAAAAGGATTATAGAGAAAAACACTCGCACAATCTCAGATCAACAAGATGACAGACCCACCACCAAAAGGATGATGGAGCAAACTCACACCGGCTACTACCAACAAAAGGCTGATAGAGCAAACACTCGCACAATCTGAAATCAACAAGATGACAGACACACCACCAAAAGGATGATAGAGCTAACTCACACCGACTACTACCACCAAACGGATGATAGAGCAAAACACTCGCACAATCTAAAATCAACAAGATGACAGACACACCATCAAAAGGATGACGGAGCAAACTCACACCGGCTACTACAACCAAAAGGATGCTAGAGCAAAACACTCGCACAATCTGACATTAACAAGATGGCACACACACCACCAAAATGATGATGGAGCTAACTCACACCGACTACTACCACCAAAAGGATGCTAGAGCAAAACACTCGCACAATCTGACATCAACAAGATGACAGACCCACCACCAATAGGAAGATGGAGCAAACTCACACCGGCTACTACCACCAAAAGGATGATAGAGCAAAACACTCGGACAATCTGAAATCAACAAGATGACAGACCCACCACCAAAAGGATGATGGAGCAAACTCACACCGGCTACTACCACCAAAAGGATGAGAGAGCAAAACACTGGCACAGTATGACATCAACAAGATGACAGACCCACCACCAAAAGGATGGCGGAACAAAATCACAGCGGCTACTACGACCAAAAGGATGATACAGCAAAATACTCACATAATCTGCCATCAACAAGATGACAGACACACCACCAAAAGGAATTATTGAGGGAACTCACACCGGCTACTACCACCAAAAGGATGATAGAGCAACACATTCGCAAAATCTGCCATCAACAAGATGAAAGGCCCACAACCAAAAGGAAGATGGTGCGGACTCACACTGGCTACTACCACCAAACGGATGATAAAGCAAAACACTCATACAATCTAAAATCAACAAGATGACAGACCCACCACCAAAAGGATGGTGGAGCAAACTCACACTGGCTACTAACACCAAAAGACTGATAGAGCAAACAATCGCACAATCTGACATCAACAAGATGACAGACACACCACCAAAAGGATGATGGAGCTAACTCACACCGACTACTACCATCAAAAGGATGATAGAGCAAAAGACTCGCACAATCTGACATCAACAAGATGACACACACACCACCAAAATGATGACGGAGTAAACTCACACCAGCTACTACGACCAAAAGGATGATAGAGCAAAACACTGACACAATCTGAGATCAACAAGATGACAGACCCACCACCAAAAGGCTGATGGAGCAAATTCACACCCGCTACTACCACCAAAAGGCTGATAGAGCAAATACTCGCACAATCTGACATCAACAACATGACAAACACACCATCAAAAGGATGATGGAGCAAAAGACTCGCACAATACGACATCAACAAGATGACAAAGACACCACCAAAAGGATGATGGAGCTAACTCACACAAACTACTGCCACCAAAAGGATTATAGAGAAAAACACTCGCACAATCTCAGATCAACAAGATGACAGACCCACCACCAAAAGGATGATGGAGCAAACTCACACCGGCTACTACCAACAAAAGGCTGATAGAGCAAACACTCGCACAATCTGAAATCAACAAGATGACAGACACACCACCAAAAGGATGATAGAGCTAACTCACACCGACTACTACCACCAAACGGATGATAGAGCAAAACACTCGCACAATCTAAAATCAACAAGATGACAGACACACCATCAAAAGGATGACGGAGCAAACTCACACCGGCTACTACAACCAAAAGGATGCTAGAGCAAAACACTCGCACAATCTGACATTAACAAGATGGCACACACACCACCAAAATGATGATGGAGCTAACTCACACCGACTACTACCACCAAAAGGATGCTAGAGCAAAACACTCGCACAATCTGACATCAACAAGATGACAGACCCACCACCAAAAGGATGATGGAGCAAACTCACACCGGCTACTACCACCAAAAGGATGAGAGAGCAAAACACTGGCACAGTATGACATCAACAAGATGACAGACCCACCACCAAAAGGATGGCGGAACAAAATCACAGCGGCTACTACGACCAAAAGGATGATAGAGCAAAATACTCACATAATCTGACATCAACAAGATGACAGACACACCACCAAAAGGATTATTGAGGGAACTTACACTGGCTACTACCACCAAAAGGATGATAGAGCAACACATTCGCAAAATCTGCCATCAACAAGATGAAAGGCCCACAACCAAAAGGAAGATGGTGCGGACTCACACTGGCTACTACCACCAAACGGATGATAAAGCAAAACACTCATACAATCTAAAATCAACAAGATGACAGACCCACCACCAAAAGGATGGTGGAGCGAACTCACACTGGCTACTAACACCAAAAGACTGATAGAGCAAACAATCGCACAATCTGACATCAACAAGATGACAGACACACCACCAAAAGGATGATGGAGCTAACTCACACCGACTACTACCATCAAAAGGATGATAGAGCAAAAGACTCGCACAATCTGACATCAACAAGATGACAGACACACCACCAAAATGATGACGGAGTAAACTCACACCAGCTACTACGACCAAAAGGATGATAGAGCAAAACACTGACACAATCTGAGATCAACAAGATGACAGACCCACCACCAAAAGGCTGATGGAGCAAATTCACACCCGCTACTACCACCAAAAGGCTGATAGAGCAAATACTCGCACAATCTGACATCAACAACATGACAAACACACCATCAAAAGGATGATGGAGCAAAAGACTCGCACAATACGACATCAACAAGATGACAAAGACACCACCAAAAGGATGATGGAGCTAACTCACACAAACTACTGCCACCAAAAGGATTATAGAGAAAAACACTCGCACAATCTCAGATCAACAAGATGACAGACCCACCACCAAAAGGATGATGGAGCAAACTCACACCGGCTACTACCAACAAAAGGCTGATAGAGCAAACACTCGCACAATCTGAAATCAACAAGATGACAGACACACCACCAAAAGGATGATAGAGCTAACTCACACCGACTACTACCACCAAACGGATGATAGAGCAAAACACTCGCACAATCTAAAATCAACAAGATGACAGACACACCATCAAAAGGATGACGGAGCAAACTCACACCGGCTACTACAACCAAAAGGATGCTAGAGCAAAACACTCGCACAATCTGACATTAACAAGATGGCACACACACCACCAAAATGATGATGGAGCTAACTCACACCGACTACTACCACCAAAAGGATGCTAGAGCAAAACACTCGCACAATCTGACATCAACAAGATGACAGACCCACCACCAAAAGGATGATGGAGCAAACTCACACCGGCTACTACCACCAAAAGGATGAGAGAGCAAAACACTGGCACAGTATGACATCAACAAGATGACAGACCCACCACCAAAGGATGGCGGAACAAAATCACAGCGGCTACTACGACCAAAAGGATGATAGAGCAAAATACTCACATAATCTGACATCAACAAGATGACAGACACACCACCAAAAGGATTATTGAGGGAACTTACACTGGCTACTACCACCAAAAGGATGATAGAGCAACACATTCGCAAAATCTGCCATCAACAAGATGAAAGGCCCACAACCAAAAGGAAGATGGTGCGGACTCACACTGGCTACTACCACCAAACGGATGATAAAGCAAAACACTCATACAATCTAAAATCAACAAGATGACAGACCCACCACCAAAAGGATGGTGGAGCGAACTCACACTGGCTACTAACACCAAAAGACTGATAGAGCAAACAATCGCACAATCTGACATCAACAAGTTGACAGACACACCACCAAAAGGATGATGGAGCTAACTCACACCGACTACTACCATCAAAAGGATGATAGAGCAAAAGACTCGCACAATCTGACATCAACAAGATGACAGACACACCACCAAAATGATGACGGAGTAAACTCACACCAGCTACTACGACCAAAAGGATGATAGAGCAAAACACTGACACAATCTGAGATCAACAAGATGACAGACCCACCACCAAAAGGCTGATGGAGCAAATTCACACCCGCTACTACCACCAAAAGGCTGATAGAGCAAATACTCGCACAATCTGACATCAACAACATGACAAACACACCATCAAAAGGATGATGGAGCAAAAGACTCGCACAATACGACATCAACAAGATGACAAAGACACCACCAAAAGGATGATGGAGCTAACTCACACAAACTACTGCCACCAAAAGGATTATAGAGAAAAACACTCGCACAATCTCAGATCAACAAGATGACAGACCCACCACCAAAAGGATGATGGAGCAAACTCACACCGGCTACTACCAACAAAAGGCTGATAGAGCAAACACTCGCACAATCTGAAATCAACAAGATGACAGACACACCACCAAAAGGATGATAGAGCTAACTCACACCGACTACTACCACCAAAAGGATGATAGAGCAAAACACTCGCACAATCTAAAATCAACAAGATGACAGACACACCATCAAAAGGATGACGGAGCAAACTCACACCGGCTACTACAACCAAAAGGATGCTAGAGCAAAACACTCGCACAATCTGACATTAACAAGATGGCACACACACCACCAAAATGATGATGGAGCTAACTTACACCGACTACTACCACCAAAAGGATGCTAGAGCAAAACACTCGCACAATCTGACATCAACAAGATGACAGACCCACCACCAAAAGGATGATGGAGCAAACTCACACCGGCTACTACCACCAAAAGGATGAGAGAGCAAAACACTGGCACAGTATGACATCAACAAGATGACAGACCCACCACCAAAAGGATGGCGGAACAAAATCACAGCGGCTACTACGACCAAAAGGATGATAGAGCAAAATACTCACATAATCTGACATCAACAAGATGACAGACACACCACCAAAAGGATTATTGAGGGAACTCACACCGGCTACTACCACCAAAAGGATGATAGAGCAACACATTCGCAAAATCTGCCATCAACAAGATGAAAGGCCCACAACCAAAAGGAAGATGGTGCGGACTCACACTGGCTACTACCACCAAACGGATGATAAAGCAAAACACTCATACAATCTAAAATCAACAAGATGACAGACCCACCACCAAAAGGATGATGAAGCGAACTCACACTGGCTACTAACACCAAAAGACTGATAGAGCAAACAATCGCACAATCTGACATCAACAAGATGACAGACACACCACCAAAAGGATGATGGAGCTAACTCACACCGACTACTAACATCAAAAGGATGATGGAGCAAAAGACTCGCACAATCTGACATCAACAAGATGACAGACACACCACCAAAATGATGACGGAGTAAACTCACACCAGCTACTACGACCAAAAAGATGATAGAGCAAAACACTGACACAATCTGAGATCAACAAGATGACAGACCCACCACCAAAAGGCTGATGGAGCAAATTCACACCCGCTACTACCACCAAAAGGCTGATAGAGCAAATACTCGCACAATCTGACATCAACAACATGACAAACACACCATCAAAAGGATGATGGAGCAAAAGACTCGCACAATACGACATCAACAAGATGACAAAGACACCACCAAAAGGATGATGGAGCTAACTCACACAAACTACTGCCACCAAAAGGATTATAGAGAAAAACACTCGCACAATCTCAGATCAACAAGATGACAGACCCACCACCAAAAGGATGATGGAGCAAACTCACACCGGCTACTACCAACAAAAGGCTGATAGAGCAAACACTCGCACAATCTGAAATCAACAAGATGACAGACACACCACCAAAAGGATGATAGAGCTAACTCACACCGACTACTACCACCAAAAGGATGATAGAGCAAAACACTCGCACAATCTAAAATCAACAAGATGACAGACACACCATCAAAAGGATGACGGAGCAAACTCACACCGGCTACTACAACCAAAAGGATGCTAGAGCAAAACACTCGCACAATCTGACATTAACAAGATGGCACACACACCACCAAAATGATGATGGAGCTAACTCACACCGACTACTACCATCAAAAGGATGCTAGAGCAAAACACTCGCACAATCTGACATCAACAAGATGACAGACCCACCACCAAAAGGATGATGGAGCAAACTCACACCGGCTACTACCACCAAAAGGATGAGAGAGCAAAACACTGGCATAGTATGACATCAACAAGATGACAGACCCACCACCAAAAGAATGGCGGAACAAAATCACAGCGGCTACTACGACCAAAAGGATGATAGAGCAAAATACTCACATAATCTGACATCAACAAGATGACAGACACACCACCAAAAGGATTATTGAGGGAACTCACACCGGCTACTACCACCAAAAGGATGATAGAGCAACACATTTGCAAAATCTGCCATCAACAAGATGAAAGGCCCATAACCAAAAGGAAGATGGTGCGGACTCACACTGGCTACTACCACTAAACGGATGATAAAGCAAAACACTCATACAATCTAAAATCAACAAGATGACAGACCCACCACCAAAAGGATGATGGAGCGAACTCACACTGGCTACTAACACCAAAAGACTGATAGAGCAAACAATCGCACAATCTGACATCAACAAGATGACAGACACACCACCAAAAGGATGATGGAGCTAACTCACACCGACTACTACCATCAAAAGGATGATAGAGCAAAAGACTCGCACAATCTGACATCAACAAGATGACAGACACACCACAAAAATGATGACGGAGTAAACTCACACCAACTACTACGACCAAAAGGATGATAGAGCAAAACACTGACACAATCTGAGATCAACAAGATGACAGACCCACCACCAAAATGATGATGGAGCAAATTCACACCCGCTACTACCACCAAAAGGCTGATAGAGCAAATACTCGCACAATCTGACATCAACAACATGACAAACACACCATCAAAAGGATGATGGAGCAAAAGACTCGCACAATACGACATCAACAAGATGACAAAGACACCACCAAAAGGATGATGGAGCTAACTCACACAAACTACTGCCACCAAAAGGATTATAGAGAAAAACACTCGCACAATCTCAGATCAACAAGATGACAGACCCACCACCAAAAGGATGATGGAGCAAACTCACACCGGCTACTACCAACAAAAGGCTGATAGAGCAAACACTCGCACAATCTGAAATCAACAAGATGACAGACACACCACCAAAAGGATGATAGAGCTAACTCACACCGACTACTACCACCAAAAGGATGATAGAGCAAAACACTCGCACAATATAAAATCAACAAGATGACAGACACACCATCAAAAGGATGACAGAGCAAACTCACACCGGCTACTACAAGCAAAAGGTTGCTAGAGCAAAACACTCGCACAATCTGACATTAACAAGATGGCACACACACCACCAAAATGATGATGGAGCTAACTCACACCGACTACTACCACCAAAAGGATGCTAGAGCAAAACACTCGCACAATCTGACATCAACAAGATGACAGACCCACCACCAAAAGGATGATGGAGCAAACTCACACCGGCTACTACCACCAAAAGGATGAGAGAGCAAAACACTGGCACAGTATGACATCAACAAGATGACAAACCCACCACCAAAAGGATGGCGGAACAAAATCACAGCGGCTACTACGACCAAAAGGATGATAGAGCAAAATACTCACATAATCTGACATCAACAAGATGACAGACACACCACCAAAAGGATTATTGAGGGAACTCACACCGGCTACTACCACCAAAAGGATGATAGAGCAACACATTCGCAAAATCTGCCATCAACAAGATGAAAGGCCCACAATTAAAAGGAAGATGGTGCGGACTCACACTGGCTACTACCACCAAACGGATGATAAAGCAAAACACTCATACAATCTAAAATCAACAAGATGACAGACCCACCACCAAAAGGATGATGGAGCGAACTCACACTGGCTACTAACACCAAAAGACTGATAGAACAAACATTCGCACAATCTGACATCAACAAGATGACAGACACACCACCAAAAGGATGATGGAGCTAACTCACACCGACTACTACCATCAAAAGGATGATAGAGCAAAAGACTCGCACAATCTGACATCAACAAGATGACAGACACACCACCAAAATGATGACGGAGTAAACTCACACCAGCTACTACGACCAAAAGGATGATAGAGCAAAACACTGACACAATCTGAGATCAACAAGATGACAGACCCCACCACCAAAAGGCTGATGGAGCAAATTCACACCCGCTACTACCACCAAAAGGATGATAGAGCAAATACTCGCACAATCTGACATCAACAAGATGACAGACACACCATCAAAAGGATGGTGGAGCTAACTCACACTGACTACTACCATCAAAAGGATGATATAGCAAAAGACTCGCACAATATGACATCAACAAGATGACAGAGACACCACCAAAAGGATGATGGAGCTAAGTCACACAAACTACTAGCACCAAAAGGATTATAGAGAAAAACACTCGCACAATCTCAGATCAACAAGATGACAGACCCACCACCAAAAGGATGATGGAGTAAACTCACACCGGCTACTACCAACAAAAGGCTGATAGAGCAAACACTCGCACAATCTGAAATCAACAAGATGACAGACACACCACCAAAAGGATGATAAAGCTAACTCACACCGACTACTACCACCAAAAGGATGATAGAGCACAATACTCGCACCATCTAAAATCAACAAGATGACATACACATACCACCAAAATGATGATGGAGCTAACTCACACCGACTACTACCACCAAAAGGATGCTAGAGCAAAACACTCGCACAATCTGACAACAACAAGATGACAGACCCACCACCAAAAGGATGACGGAGCAAAATCACACCGGCTACAACGACCAAAAGCATGATAGAGCAAAATTCTCGCACAATCTGACATCAACAAGATGACAGAGCCACCACCAAAAGGATGATGGAGGGAACTCACACCGGCTTATACCACCAAAAGGATGATGGAGGGAACTCACACCAGCTACTACCACCAAAAGGATGATAGAGCAACACACTCGCACAACCTACCATCAGCAAGATGAGAGACCCACCACCAAAAGGAAGATGGATCGAACTCACACCGGCTACTACCACCAAAAGGATGATAAAGCAAAACACTCGCACAATCTGAAATCAACAAGATGACAGACCCACCAACAAAATGATGACGGAGCAAACTCACACCGGCTACTACGACCAAAAGGATGATAGAGCAAAACACTCGCACAATCTGACATCAACAAGATGACAGACCCACCACCAAAATGATGATGAAGGGAACTCACACCGGATACTACCACCAAAAGGATGATAGAGCAAACACTCGCATAATCTGAAATCAACAAGACGACAAACACACCACCAAAAGGATGATGGAGCTAACTCACACCGACTACTACCACCAAAAGGATGATAGAGCAAAACACTCGCACAATCTAACATCAACAAGATGACAGACACACCACCAAAAGGATGACGGAGGGAATCACACCGGCTACTGCCACCAAAAAGATGCTAGAGAAAAACACTCGCACACTCTGACATCAATAAGATGGCAGACACACCACCAAAATGATGATGGAGCTAACTCACACCGATTACTACCACAAAAAGGATGATAGAGCAAAACACTCGCACCATCTAACATCAACAAGATGACAGACCCACCACCAAAAGGATGATGGAGCGAACTCACACCGGGTACTACCACCAAAAGGATGATAGAGCAAAACACTGGCACAGTATGACATCAACAAGATGACAGACCCACCACCAAAAGGATGACGGAACAAAATCACAGCGGCTACTACGACAAAAAGGATGACAGAACAAAACACTCGCACAATCTGACATCAACAAGATGACAGACACACCACCAAAGGGATTATTGAGGGAACCCACACCAGCTACTACCACTAAAAGGATGATAGTGCAACACATTCGCACAATCTGCCATCAACAAGATGAAAGGCCCACCACCAAAAGGAAGATGGAGCGAACTCACACCGACTACTACCACCAAACGGATGATAAAGCAAAACACTCGCACAATCTGAAATCGACAAGATGACAGACACACCACCAAAAGGATGATGTAGCGAACTCACACTGGCTACTAACACCAAAAAACTGATAGAGCAAACAATCGCACAATCTGACATCAACAAGATGACAGACACACCACCAAAATGATTATGGAGCTAACTCACACGGACTACTACCATCAAAAGGATGATAGAGCAAAAGACTCACACAATATGAGATCAACAAGATGACAGACATACCACCAAAATGATGACGGAGTAAACTCACACCAACTACTACGACCAAAAGGATGATAGAGCAAAACACTGACACAATCTGAGATCAACAAGATGACATACCCACCACCAAAAGGCTGATGGAGCAAACTCACACCCACTACTACCACCAAAAGGATGATAGAGCAAATACTCGCACAATTTGACATCAACAAGATGACAGACACACCATCAAAAGGATGATGGAGCTAACTCACACCGACTACTACCATCAAAAGGATGATATAGCAAAAGACTCGCACAATATGACATCAACAAGATGACAGAGACACCACCAAAAGGATGATGGAGCTAACTCACACAAACTACTACCACCAAAAGGATTATAGAGAAAAACACTCGCACAATCTCAGATCAACAAGATGACAGACCCACCACCAAAAGGATGATGGAGCAAACTCACACCGGCTACTACCAACAAAAGGCTGATAGAGCAAACACTCGCACAATCTGAAATCAACAAGATGATAGACACACCACCAAAAGGATGATAGAGCTAACTCACACCGACTACTACCACCAAAAGGATGATAGAGCTAAACACTCGCACAATCTAAAATCAACAAGATGACAGACACACCACCAAAAGGATGATGGAGCAAACTCACACCGGCTACTACAACCAAAAGGATGCTAGAGCAAAACACTCGCACAATCTGACATTAACAAGATGGCACACACACCACCAAAATGATGATGGAGCTAACTCACACCGACTACTACCACCAAAAGGATGATAGAGCAAAACACTCGCACAATCTGACATCAACAAGATGACAGACCCACCACCAAAAGGATGACGGAGCAAAATCACACCGGCTACAACGACCAAAAGGATGATAGAGCAAAACACTCGCATAATCTGACATCAACAAGATGACAGAGCCACCACCAAAAGGATGATGGAGGGAACTCACACCGGCTACTACCACCAAAAGGATGATGGAGGGAACTCACACCGGCTACTACCACCAAAAGGATGATAGAGCAACACACTCGCATAATCTGCCATCAGCAAGATGAGAGACCCACCACCAAAAGGAAGATGGATCGAACTTACACCGGCTACTACCACCAAAAGGATGATAAAGCAAAACACTCGCACAATCTGAAATCAACAAGATGACAGACCCACCACCAAAAGGATGATGGAGCGAACTCACACCGGCTACTACGACCAAAAGGATGATAGAGCAAAACACTCGCACAATCTGACATCAACAAGATGACAGACCCACCACCAAAATGATGATGAAGGGAACTCACACCGGATACTACCACCAAAAGGATGATAGAGCAAACACTCGCATAATCTGAAATCAACAAGACGACAAACACACCACCAAAAGGATGATGGAGCTAACTCACACCGACTACTACCACCAAAAGGATGATAGAGCAAAACACTCGCACAATCTAACATCAACAAGATGACAGACACACCACCAAAAGGATGACGGAGGGAATCACACCGGCTACTGCCACCAAAAAGATGCTAGAGAAAAACACTCGCACACTCTGACATCAATAAGATGGCAGACACACCACCAAAATGATGATGGAGCTAACTCACACCGATTACTACCACAAAAAGGATGATAGAGCAAAACACTCGCACCATCTAACATCAACAAGATGACAGACCCACCACCAAAAGGATGATGGAGCGAACTCACACCGGGTACTACCACCAAAAGGATGATAGAGCAAAACACTGGCACAGTATGACATCAACAAGATGACAGACCCACCACCAAAAGGATGACGGAACAAAATCACAGCGGCTACTACGACAAAAAGGATGACAGAACAAAACACTCGCACAATCTGACATCAACAAGATGACAGACACACCACCAAAGGGATTATTGAGGGAACCCACACCAGCTACTACCACTAAAAGGATGATAGTGCAACACATTCGCACAATCTGCCATCAACAAGATGAAAGGCCCACCACCAAAAGGAAGATGGAGCGAACTCACACCGGCTACTACCACCAAACGGATGATAAAGCAAAACACTCGCACAATCTGAAATCGACAAGATGACAGACACACCACCAAAAGGATGATGTAGCGAACTCACACTGGCTACTAACACCAAAAAACTGATAGAGCAAACAATCGCACAATCTGACATCAACAAGATGACAGACACACCACCAAAATGATTATGGAGCTAACTCACACGGACTACTACCATCAAAAGGATGATAGAGCAAAAGACTCACACAATATGAGATCAACAAGATGACAGACATACCACCAAAATGATGACGGAGTAAACTCACACCAACTACTACGACCAAAAGGATGATAGAGCAAAACACTGACACAATCTGAGATCAACAAGATGACATACCCACCACCAAAAGGCTGATGGAGCAAACTCACACCCACTACTACCACCAAAAGGATGATAGAGCAAATACTCGCATAATTTGACATCAACAAGATGACAGACACACCATCAAAAGGATGATGGAGCTAACTCACACCGACTACTACCATCAAAAGGATGATATAGCAAAAGACTCGCACAATATGACATCAACAAGATGACAGAGACACCACCAAAAGGATGATGGAGCTAACTCACACAAACTACTACCACCAAAAGGATTATAGAGAAAAACACTCGCACAATCTCAGATCAACAAGATGACAGACCCACCACCAAAAGGATGATGGAGCAAACTCACACCGGCTACTACCAACAAAAGGCTGATAGAGCAAACACTCGCACAATCTGAAATCAACAAGATGATAGACACACCACCAAAAGGATGATAGAGCTAACTCACACCGACTACTACCACCAAAAGGATGATAGAGCTAAACACTCGCACAATCTAAAATCAACAAGATGACAGACACACCACCAAAAGGATGATGGAGCAAACTCACACCGGCTACTACAACCAAAAGGATGCTAGAGCAAAACACTCGCACAATCTGACATTAACAAGATGGCACACACACCACCAAAATGATGATGGAGCTAACTCACACTGACTACTACCACCAAAAGGATGATAGAGCAAAACACTCGCACAATCTGACATCAACAAGATGACAGACCCACCACCAAAAGGATGACGGAGCAAAATCACACCGGCTACAACGACCAAAAGGATGATAGAGCAAAACACTCGCATAATCTGACATCAACAAGATGACAGAGCCACCACCAAAAGGATGATGGAGGGAACTCACACCGGCTACTACCACCAAAAGGATGATGGAGGGAACTCACACCGGCTACTACCACCAAAAGGATGATAGAGCAACACACTCGCATAATCTGCCATCAGCAAGATGAGAGACCCACCACCAAAAGGAAGATGGATCGAACTTACACCGGCTACTACCACCAAAAGGATGATAAAGCAAAACACTCGCACAATCTGAAATCAACAAGATGACAGACCCACCACCAAAAGGATGATGGAGCGAACTCACACCGGCTACTACCACCAAAAGGATGATAGAGCAAATACTCGCACAATCTGACATCAACAAGATGACAGACACACCACCAAAAGGATGATGGAGCTAACTCACACCGACTACTACCATCAAAAGGATGATAGAGCAAAACACTCGCACAATATGACATCAACAAGATGGCAGACACACCACCAAAATGATGATGGAGCTAACTCACCGACTACTGCCACCAAAAAATGCTAGAGAAAAACACTCGCACAATCTGACATCAATAAGATGGCAGACACACCACCAAAATGATGATGGAGCTAACTCACACCGACTACTACCACAAAAAGGATGATAGAGCAAAACACTCACACAATATAACATCAACAAGATGACAGACCCACCACCAAAAGGATGATGGAGCGAACTCACACCAGCTACTACCACCAAAAGGATGATAGAGCAAAACACTGGCACAGTATGACATCAACAAGATGACAGACCCACCACCAAAAGGATGACGGAACAAAATCACAGCGGCTACTACGACCAAAAGGACGATAGAGCAAAACACTCGCACAATCTGACATCATCAAGATGACAGACACACCACCAAAAGGATGACGGAGGGAATCACACCGGCTACTGCCACCAAAATATGCTAGAGAAAAACACTCGCACAATCTGACATCAATAAGATGGCAGACACACCACCAAAATGATGATGGAGCTAACTCACACCGACTACTACCACAAAAAGGATGATAGAGCAAAACACTCGCACAATCTAACATCAACAAGATGACAGACCCACCACCAAAAGGATGATGGAGCGAACTCACACCAGCTACTACCACCAAAAGGATGATAGAGCAAAACACTGGCACAGTATGACATCAACAAGATGACAGACCCACCACCAAAAGGATGACGGAACAAAATCACAGCGGCTACTACGACCAAAAGGATGATAGAGCAAAACACTCGCACAATCTGACATCAACAAGATGCCAGACACACCACCAAAAGGATTATTGAGGGAACTCACACCGGCTACTACCACCAAAAGGATGATAGAGCAAACAATCACACAATCTGACATCAACAAGATGACAGACACACCACCAAAACGATGATGGAGCTAACTCACACCGACTACTACCATCAAAAGGATGATAGAGCAAAAGATTCGCACAATCTGACATCAACAAGATGACAGACACACCACCAAAATGATGACGGAGTAAACTCACACTTGCTACTACGACCAAAAGGATGATAGAGCAAAACACTGACACAATCTGTGATCAACAAGATGACAGACCCACCACCAAAAGGCTGATGGAGCAAACTCACACCCGCTACTACCACCTAAAGGATGATAGATCAAATACTCGCACAATCTGACATCAACAAGATGACAGACACACCATCAAAAGGATGATGGAGCTAACTCACACCGACTACTACCATCAAAAGGATGATATAGCAAAAGACTCGCACAATATGACATCAACAAGATGACAGAGACACCACCAAAAGGATGATGGAGCTAACTCACACAAACTACTACCACCAAAAGGATTATAGAGAAAAACACTCGCACAATCTCAGATCAACAAGATGACAGACCCACCACCAAAAGGATGATGGAGCAAACTCACACCGGCTACTACCAACAAAAGGCTGATAGAGCAAACACTCGCACAATCTGAAATCAACAAGATGATAGACACACCACCAAAAGGATGATAGAGCTAACTCACACCGACTACTACCACCAAAAGTATGATAGAGCAAAACACTCGCACAATCTAAAATCAACAAGATGACAGACACACCACCAAAAGGATGACGTAGCAAACTCACACCGGCTACTACAACCAAAACGATGCTAGAGCAAAACACTCGCACAATCTGACATTAACAAGATGGCACACACACCACCAAAATGATGATGGAGCTAACTCACACCGACTACTACCACCAAAAGGATGATAGAGCAAAACACTCGCACAATATGACATCAACAAGATGACAGACCCACCACCAAAAGAATGACGGAGCAAAATCACACCGGCTACAACGACCAAAAGGATGATAGAGCAAAACACTCGCACAATCTGACATCAACAAGATGACAGAGCCACCACCAAAAGGATGATGGAGGGAACTCACACCGGCTACTAACACCAAAAGGATGATGGAGGGAACTCACACCGGCTACTACCACCAAAAGGATGATAGAGTAACACACTCGCACAATCTGCCATCAGCAAGATGAGAGACCCACCACCAAAAGGAAGATGGATCGAACTTACACCGGTTACTACCACCAAAAGGATGATAAAGCAAAACACTCGCACAATCTGAAATCAACAAGATGATAGACCCACCACCAAAAGGATGATGGAGCGAACTCACACCGGCTACTACCACCAAAAGGATGATAGAGCAAATACTCGCACAATCTGACATCAACAAGATGACAGACACACCACCAAAAGGATGATGGAGCTAACTCACACCGACTACTACCATCAATAGGATGATAGAGCAAAACACTCGCACAATCTGACATCAACAAGATGGCAGACACACCACCAAAATGATGATGGCGCTAACACACCGACTACTACCACCAAAAGGATGATATAGCAAAACACTCGCACAATCTAACATCAACAAGATGACAGACCCACCACCAAAAGGATGACGGAGAAAACTCACACCGGCTACTACGACCAAAAGGATGATAGAGCAAAACACTCGCACAATCTGACATCAACAAGATGACAGACCCACCACCAAAAGGATGATGAAGGGAACTCACACCGGATACTACCACCAAAAGGATGATAGAGAAAACACTCGCACAATCTGAAATCAACAAGACGACAGACACACCACCAAAAGGATGATGGAGCTAACTCACACCGACTACTACCACCAAAAGGATGATAGAGCAAAACACTCGCACTATCTAACATCAACAAGATGACAGACACACCACCAAAAGGATGACGGAGGGAATCACACCGGCTACTGCCACCAAAAAATGCTAGAGAAAAACACTCGCACAATCTGACATCAATAAGATGGCAGACACACCACCAAAATGATGATGGAGCTAACTCACACCGACTACTACCACAAAAAGGATGATAGAGCAAAACACTCGCACAATATAACATCAACAAGATGACAGACCCACCACCAAAAGGATGATGGAGCGAACTCACACCAGCTACTACCACCAAAAGGATGATAGAGCAAAACACTGGCACAGTATGACATCAACAAGATGACAGACCCACCACCAAAAGGATGACGGAACAAAATCACAGCGGCTACTACGACCAAAAGGACGATAGAGCAAAACACTCGCACAATCTGACATCATCAAGATGACAGACACACCACCAAAAGGATGACGGAGGGAATCACACCGGCTACTGCCACCAAAATATGCTAGAGAAAAACACTCGCACAATCTGACATCAATAAGATGGCAGACACACCACCAAAATGATGATGGAGCTAACTCACACCGACTACTACCACAAAAAGGATGATAGAGCAAAACACTCGCACAATCTAACATCAACAAGATGACAGACCCACCACCAAAAGGATGATGGTGCGAACTCACACCAGCTACTACCACCAAAAGGATGATAGAGCAAAACACTGGCACAGTATGACATCAACAAGATGACAGACCCACCACCAAAAGGATGACGGAACAAAATCACAGCGGCTACTACGACCAAAAGGATGATAGAGCAAAACACTCGCACAATCTGACATCAACAAGATGCCAGACACACCACCAAAAGGATTATTGAGGGAACTCACACCGGCTACTACCACCAAAAGGATGATAGAGCAAACAATCACACAATCTGACATCAACAAGGTGACAGACACACCACCAAAAGTATGATGGAGCTAACTCACACCGACTACTACCATCAAAAGGATGATAGAGCAAAAGACTCGCACAATATGACATCAACAAGATGACAGACACACCACCAAAATGATGACGGAGTAAACTCACACTTGCTACTACGACCAAAAGGATGATAGAGCAAAACACTGACACAATCTGTGATCAACAAGATGACAAACCCACCACCAAAAGGCTGATGGAGCAAACTCACACCCGCTACTACCACCTAAAGGATGATAGAGCAAATACTCGCACAATCTGACATCAACAAGATGACAGACACACCATCAAAAGGATGATGGAGCTAACTCACACCGACTACTACCATCAAAAGGATGATATAGCAAAAGACTCGCACAATATGACATCAACAAGATGACAGAGACACCACCAAAAGGATGATGGAGCTAACTCACACAAACTACTACCACCAAAAGGATTATAGAGAAAAACACTCGCACAATCTCAGATCAACAAGATGACAGACCCACCACCAAAAGGATGATGGAGCAAACTCACACCGGCTACTACCAACAAAAGGCTGATAGAGCAAACACTCGCACAATCTGAAATCAACAAGATGATAGACACACCACCAAAAGGATGATAAAGCTAACTCACACCGACTACTACCACCAAAAGGATGATAGAGCAAAACACTCGCACTATCTAACATCAACAAGATGACAGACACACCACCAAAAGGATGACGGAGGGAATCACACCGGCTACTGCCACCAAAAAATGCTAGAGAAAAACACTCGCACAATCTGACATCAATAAGATGGCAGACACACCACCAAAATGATGATGGAGCTAACTCACACCGACTACTACCACAAAAAGGATGATAGAGCAAAACACTCGCACAATATAACATCAACAAGATGACAGACCCACCACCAAAAGGATGATGGAGCGAACTCACACCAGCTACTACCACCAAAAGGATGATAGAGCAAAACACTGGCACAGTATGACATCAACAAGATGACAGACCCACCACCAAAAGGATGACGGAACAAAATCACAGCGGCTACTACGACCAAAAGGACGATAGAGCAAAACACTCGCACAATCTGATATCATCAAGATGACAGACACACCACCAAAAGGATGACGGAGGGAATCACACCGGCTACTGCCACCAAAATATGCTAGAGAAAAACACTCGCACAATCTGACATCAATAAGATGGCAGACACACCACCAAAATGATGATGGAGCTAACTCACACCGACTACTACCACAAAAAGGATGATAGAGCAAAACACTCGCACAATCTAACATCAACAAGATGACAGACCCACCACCAAAAGGATGATGGAGCGAACTCACACCAGCTACTACCACCAAAAGGATGATAGAGCAAAACACTGGCATAGTATGACATCAACAAGATGACAGACCCACCACCAAAAGGATGACGGAACAAAATCACAGCGGCTACTACGACCAAAAGGATGATAGAGCAAAACACTCGCACAATCTGACATCAACAAGATGCCAGACACACCACCAAAAGGATTATTGAGGGAACTCACACCGGCTACTACCACCAAAAGGATGATAGAGCAAACAATCACACAATCTGACATCAACAAGGTGACAGACACACCACCAAAAGGATGATGGAGCTAACTCACACCGACTACTACCATCAAAAGGATGATAGAGCAAAAGACTCGCACAATATGACATCAACAAGATGACAGACACACCACCAAAATGATGACGGAGTAAACTCACACTTGCTACTACGACCAAAAGGATGATAGAGCAAAACACTGACACAAT
Source organism: Lathyrus sativus (assembly GCA_963859935.3). Classification (NCBI taxonomy): domain Eukaryota; kingdom Viridiplantae; phylum Streptophyta; class Magnoliopsida; order Fabales; family Fabaceae; genus Lathyrus; species Lathyrus sativus. The sequence continues at coordinate 116,461 of CAWUDS030003693.1, read as the reverse complement.
CTGTGATCAACAAGATGACAGACCCACCACCAAAAGGCTGATGGAGCAAACTCACACCCGCTACTACCACCTAAAGGATGATAGAGCAAATACTCGCACAATCTGACATCAACAAGATGACAGACACACCATCAAAAGGATGATGGAGCTAACTCACACCGACTACTACCATCAAAAGGATGATATAGCAAAAGACTCGCACAATATGACATCAACAAGATGACAGAGACACCACCAAAAGGATGATGGAGCTAACTCACACAAACTACTACCACCAAAAGGATTATAGAGAAAAACACTCGCACAATCTCAGATCAACAAGATGACAGACCCACCACCAAAAGGATGATGGAGCAAACTCACACCGGCTACTACCAACAAAAGGCTGATAGAGCAAACACTCGCACAATCTGAAATCAACAAGATGATAGACACACCACCAAAAGGATGATAGAGCTAACTCACACCGACTACTACCACCAAAAGGATGATAGAGCAAAACACTCGCACAATCTAAAATCAACAAGATGACAGACACACCACCAAAAGGATGACGTAGCAAACTCACACCGGCTACTACAACCAAAAGGATGCTAGAGCAAAACACTCGCACAATCTGACATTAACAAGATGGCACACACACCACCAAAATGATGATGGAGCTAACTCACACCGACTACTACCACCAAAAGGATGATAGAGCAAATACTCGCACAATCTGACATCAACAAGATGACAGACACACCACCAAAAGGATGATGGAGCTAACTCACACCGACTACTACCATCAAAAGGATGATAGAGCAAAACACTCGCACAATCTGACATCAACAAGATGGCAGACACACCACCAAAATGATGATGGCGCTAACACACCGACTACTACCACCAAAAGGATGATATAGCAAAACACTCGCACAATCTAACATCAACAAGATGACAGACCCACCACCAAAAGGATGACGGAGAAAACTCACACCGGCTACTAAGACCAAAAGGATGATAGAGCAAAACACTCGCACAATCTGACATCAACAAGATGACAGACCCACCACCAAAAGGATGATGAAGGGAACTCACACCGGATACTACCACCAAAAGGATGATAGAGCAAACACTCGCACAATCTGAAATCAACAAGACGACAGACACACCACCAAAAGGATGATGGAGCTAACTCACACCGACTACTACCACCAAAAGGATGATAGAGCAAAACACTCGCACTATCTAACATCAACAAGATGACAGACACACCACCAAAAGGATGACGGAGGGAATCACACCGGCTACTGCCACCAAAAAATGCTAGAGAAAAACACTCGCACAATCTGACATCAATAAGATGGCAGACACACCACCAAAATGATGATGGAGCTAACTCACACCGACTACTACCACAAAAAGGATGATAGAGCAAAACACTCGCACAATATAACATCAACAAGATGACAGACCCACCACCAAAAGGATGATGGAGCGAACTCACACCAGCTACTACCACCAAAAGGATGATAGAGCAAAACACTGGCACAGTATGACATCAACAAGATGACAGACCCACCACCAAAAGGATGACGGAACAAAATCACAACGGCTACTACGACCAAAAGGACGATAGAGCAAAACACTCGCACAATCTGACATCATCAAGATGACAGACACACCACCAAAAGGATGACGGAGGGAATCACACCGGCTACTACCACCAAAATATGCTAGAGAAAAACACTCGCACAATCTGACATCAATAAGATGGCAGACACACCACCAAAATGATGATGGAGCTAACTCACACCGACTACTACCACAAAAAGGATGATAGAGCAAAACACTCGCACAATCTAACATCAACAAGATGACAGACCCACCACCAAAAGGATGATGGAGCGAACTCACACCAGCTACTACCACCAAAAGGATGATAGAGCAAAACACTGGCACAGTATGACATCAACAAGATGACAGACCCACCACCAAAAGGATGACGGAACAAAATCACAGCGGCTACTACGACCAAAAGGATGATAGAGCAAAACACTCGCACAATCTGACATCAACAAGATACCAGACACACCACCAAAAGGATTATTGAGGGAACTCACACCGGCTACTACCACCAAAAGGATGATAGAGCAAACAATCACACAATCTGACATCAACAAGGTGACAGACACACCACCAAAAGGATGATGGAGCTAACTCACACCGACTACTACCATCAAAAGGATGATAGAGCAAAAGACTCGCACAATATGACATCAACAAGATGACAGACACACCACCAAAATGATGACGGAGTAAACTCACACCAGCTACTACGACCAAAAGGATGATAGAGCAAAACACTGACACAATCTGAGATCAACAAGATGACAGACCCACCACCAAAAGGTTGATGGAGCAAACTCACACCCGCTACTAACACCAAAAAGATGATAGAGCAAATACTCTCACAATCTGACATCAACAAGATGACAGACACACCATCAAAAGGATGATGGAGCTAACTCATACCGACTACTACCATCAAAAGGATGATATAGCAAAAAAATCGCACAATATGACATCAACAAGATGACAGAGACACCACCAAAAGGATGATGGAGCTAACTCACACAAACTACTACCACCAAAAGGATTATAGAGAAAAACACTCGCACAATCTCAGATCAACAAGATGACAGACCCACCACCAAAAGGATGATGGAACAAACTCACACCGGCTACTACCAACAAAAGGCTGATAGAGCAAACACTCGCACAATCTGAAATCAACAAGATGACAGACACACCACCAAAAGGATGATAGAGCTAACTCACACCGACTACTACCACCAAAAGGATGATAGAGCAAAACACTCGCACAATCTAAAATCAACAAGATGACAGACACACCACCAAAAGGATGACAGGGCAAACTCACACCAACTACTACAACCAAAAGGATGCTAGAGCAAAACACTCGCACAATCTGACATTAACAAGATGGCACACACACCACCAAAATGATGACGGAGCTAACTCACACCGACTACTACCACCAAAAGGATGATAGAGCAAAACACTCGCACAATATGACATCAACAAGATGACAGACCCACCACCAAAAGGATGACAGAGCAAAATCACACCGGCTACAACGACCAAAAGGATGATAGAGCAAAACACTCGCACAATCTGACATCAACAAGATGACAGAGCCACCACCATAAGGATGATGGAGGGAACTCACACCGGCTACTACCACCAAAAGGATGATGGAGGGAACTCACAACGGCTACTACCACCAAAAGGATGATAGAGCAACACACTCGCACAATCTGCCATCAGCAAGATGAGAGACCCACCACGAAAAGGAAGATGGATCGAACTTACACCGGCTACTACCACCAAAAGGATGATAAAGCAAAACACTCGCACAATCTGAAATCAACAAGATGACAGACCCACCACCAAAAGGATGATGGAGCGAACTCACACCAGCTACTACCACCAAAAGACTGATAGAGCAAACAATCGCACAATCTGACATCAACAAGATGGCAGACACACCACTAAAATGATGATGGAGCTAACTCACCGACTACTACCACCAAAAGGATGATATAGCAAAACACTCGCACAATCTAACATCAACAAGATGACAGACCCACCACCAAAAGGATGACGGAGCAAACTCACACCGGCTACTACGACCAAAAGGATGATAAAGCAAAACACTCGCACAATCGGACATCAACAAGATGACAGACCCACCACCAAAAGGATGATGAAGGGAACTCACATCGGATACTACCACCAAAAGGATGATAGAGCAAACACTCGCACAATCTGAAATCAACAAGACAACAGATACACCACCAAAAGGATGATGGAGCTAACTCACACCGACTACTACCACCAAAAGGATGATAGAGCAAAACACTCGCACAATCTAAAATCAACAAGATGACAGACACACCACCAAAAGGATGACGGAGGGAATCACACCGGCTACTGCCACCAAAAAGATGCTAGAGAAAAACACTCGCACAATCTGACATCAATAAGATGGCAGACACACCACCAAAATGATGATGGAGCTAACTCACACCGACTACTACCACAAAAAGGATGATAGAGCAAAACACTTGCACAATCTAACATCAACAAGATGACAGACCCACCACCAAAAGGATGATGGAGCGAACTCATACTGGCTACTACCACCAAAAGGATGATAGAGCAAAACACTGGCACAGTATGACATCAACAAGATGACAGACCCACCACCAAAAGGATGACGGAACAAAATCACAGCGGCTACTACGACCAAAAGGATGATAGAGAAAAACACTCGCACAATCTGACATCAACAAGATGACAAACACACCACCAAAAGGATTATTGAGGGAACTCACACCGGCTACTACCACCAAAAGGATGATAGAGCAACACATTCGCACAATCTGCCATCAACAAGATGAAAGGCCCACCACCAAAAGGAAGATGGAGCGAACTCACACCGGCTACTACCACCAAACGGATGATAAAGCAAAACACTCGCACAATCTGAAATCAACAAGATGACAGACCCACCACCAAAAGGATGATGGAGCGAACTCACACTGGCTACTAAGACCAAAATACTGATAGAGCAAACAATCGCACAATCTGACATCAAGAAGATGACAGACACACCACCAAAAGGATGATGGAGCTAACTCACACCGACTACTACCATCAAAAGGATGATAGAGCAAAAGACTCGCACAATCTGACATCTACAAGATTACAGACACACCACCAAAATGATGACGGAGTAAACTCACACCAGCTACTACGACCAAAAGGATGATAGAGCAAAACACTGACACAATCTGAGATCAACAAGATGACAGACCCACCACCAAAAGGCTCATGGAGCAAACTCGCACCCGCTACTACCACCAAAAGGCTGATAGAGAAAATACTCGCACAATCTGACATCAACAAGATGACAGACACACCATCAAAAGGATGATGGAGCTAACTCACACCGACTACTACTATCAAAAGGATTATATAGCAAAAGACTCGCACAATATGACATCAACAAGATGACAGAGACACCACCAAAAGGATGATGGAGTTAACTCACACAAACTACTACCACCAAAAGGATTATAGAGAAAAACACTCGCACAATCTCAGATCAACAAGATGACAGACCCACCACCAAAAGGATGATGGAGCAAACTCACACCGGCTACTACCAACAAAAGGCTGATAGAGCAAACACTCGCACAATATGAAATCAACAAGATGACAGACACACCACCAAAAGGATGATAGAGCTAACTCACACCGACTACTACCACCAAAAGGATGATAGAGCAAAACACTCGCACAATCTAAAATCAACAAGATGACAGACACACCACCAAAAGGATGACGGAGCAAACTCACACCGGCTACTACAACCAAAAGGATGCTAGAGCAAAACACTCGCACAATTTGACATTAACAAGATGGCACACACACCACCAAAATGATGATGGAGCTAACTCACACCGACTACTACCACCAAAAGGATGATAGAGCAAAACACTCGCACAATCTGACATCAACAAGATCAAGGACCCACAACCAAAAGGATGACGGAGCAAAATCACACCGGCTACAACGACCAAAAGGATGATAGAGCAAAACACTCGCACAATCTGACATCAACAAGATGATAGAGCCACCACCAAAAGGATGATGGAGGGAACTCACATCGGCTACTACCACCAAAAGGATGATGGAGGGAACTCACACCGGCTACTACCACCAAAAGGATGATAGAGCAATACACTCGCACAATCTGCCATCAGCAAGATGAGAGACCCACCACCAAAAGGAAGATGGATCGAACTTACACCGGCTACTACCACCAAAAGGATGATAAAGCAAAACACTCGCACAATCTGAAATCAACAAGATGACAGACCCACCACCAAAAGGATGATTGAGCGAACTCACACCGGCTACAACCACCAAAAGACTGATAGAGCAAACAATCACACAATCTGACATCAACAAGATGGCAGACACACCACCAAAATGATGATGGAGTTAACTCACCGACTACTACCACCAAAAGGATGATATAGCAAAACACTCGCACAATCTAACATCAACAAGATGACAGACCCACCACCAAAAGGATGACGGAGCAAACTCACACCGGCTACTACGACCAAAAGGATGATAGAGCAAAACACTCGCACAATCTGACATCAACAAGATGACAGACCCACCACCAAAAGGATGATGAAGGGAACTCACACCGGATACTACCACCAAAAGGATGGTAGAGCAAACACTCGCACAATCTGAAATCAACAAGACGACAGACACACCACCAAAAGGATGATGGAGCTAACTCACACAGACTACTACCACCAAAAGGATAATAGAGCAAAACACTCGCATAATCTAACATCAACAAGATGACAGACACACCACACTACAAGAAAAAAGGAGATTTACGACACTTGAGTTGCGACAGTTATCATAAAACTGTCCTTATTCTTTGATTGCGACGGTTGTCACGACAGTTAGGGTCAACTGTCATAGATATTTTGCGACAGTTATCAAAAAACCGTCCTTATTTCTGAACTACGACAGTTCTCGCGACGGTTTAAGCCAACCGTCGCAGATTTTTTAGGCATGTTGTATAAAATAATTGCAACAATTACCAAAGAACCGCCCTCTTTCCACACTCGTGACAATTAAGGCGAACTGTTGCAATTATTTTAGCCAATTATAATCATTATTTTTTTTATTCCTTTAATTCCACTTTTTTCTTTCATTTTTATTTTCCAACCTTTTCAATTTTATTAATTAATTTAATAAATAATTATTATAATTATTATAATTTTCATGACAATGTAGCTTAATATTTTTGTTTCAAGTAACCTCATCGTCAACCACACTCTTTTTTTTCCGACAATGGCAGTTGGAAATGAAGGTTGAGAGAAAATTTCAAGCTCTCCTTCATTCAAGCTCTTCAATGAACCAGATAGATTTTGATTTGAGTACTTTTTTCTTCTTCTTCTCCACTGTGAGACACTATGCCAGATTCTTCTCAAGCAGTCGGAGATTCACATTCATACAGGATCATGATTTCACTCTTACCCTCTTATTTCAACTATTATGTATTCTCTATGTTACGTGACATGATTTAGTTTAAAACTATGTTCTCTTAATTAGAGGAAAGTCACTTTTATCATCTGATTAAGTTTATATAGTAATTAGTATCTCATGCTTGTTCAATAAAATAATTAAAAAAATTATTATAATACTTTTAAAAACAAACACATATCCTCAATTTCTTCTTAAATTTAATTTAACTAAACCATTCATTCTTTTTTTAATTATGAAATACTAAAGTTAAAGAAGAAAAGGAGAAGAATAAAAATTGAAAAAGGACAACAAAAGTAAAACCTCCGAAAAAACCCTTTCTTTGCGTTCAGTTTCTTCCAATTCAGCTAAAAACCCTAGCTTTGTAAAAATTTAGGTGGCACTAATTTCTCCAATGGCTTCTCGTTTCCGATCATTCTCACAACCAGCGTTCTCCTTAATCAAATCCACCATCACAAAGCCCAAATCCTCCTCACCGTTTCTCCTCAGAACTCGCTCTCCCGTCACCGTCCGGCAAGTCCTCATCTTCGCTTCAATTCTTCCATTTCTTACCATTTAACGGAATCTTAATTTTCATTGTTCTTTCTCCGTTCAGGTCCGTCGCGGAGCTTGGTTGGTGCAGTCGCTGCTTCCATTGTACTCGGTGGTTTCATCAGCGCGCCTCACTTCTTGCCCCAGAATCGATTCAACTAGTTCGAGATCTTTGTCTCAGGGTATGCTTTGCAGTGCCAACCCTGGAGTTTAATTTCTTTTATTCTTTTTATCTCCTTTCGTATCCGTAAGCATATTGCAACTTTCACTAGTTATAAAATGAATTTTAACTGATTCTGTAGTGTTTTTCTAGTTGGATTGTTGTTTAATCTTGTTTTCAGTTGAAATTCTTGATCACTGCCATGCTTTAGTTATGTGATTAGGTTAATTAATTCATATTTATGGGTGATTAATAGGATAAGGAAAATAACTCTCGGGTATGTTTGGATATTGTAAAGGAAGTAGTTTCTAAAGTACTTGCAAAGAAGGTGTTATTGAATTTCTCAGATTATACTCAATTATCACTCACAAGTTTCCTTTCTATTGGTAGTTGCTTGTGAGATTGTTCACTGCTAAATTTCTAATTAATTATCTTTTTTTTCTTTCCAAAATTGCTTGTAGGAGAAATCACTTGTTGATGTCCAGAATCAGATTGAACAGCTTAAGGCTAGTATTGTTATGAAAAAAAATGAGATGGCCACTGAGCTCATTGATCATTTAACACCAGAGGAAAAAAGGCTTTTGTCAGATTTGAACCCTGAAATCAAAGACCTTAAAGAGAAGCTTGTTGCATGCAAGGCTGACCGTATTGAGGTTCTTGAGTGAATTATATTGATGTTCATAATATTTAAAGTGCTATTGTCACCATTTTATCTTCAAATTTTGCAGATTGAAGCACGGAAAGCAGAGCTAGAAACTAATTTAACCACTAATCTCAGGAAAAGAAAACAAGAGCTGGAGGCTGTGATATCATATGTTGATGATGACTCTTTGGTTGTTGATGCTGATTTGAAGAAGCGGGAACTTAATGATGCTAAACTATCGGTTGATGATGCATCACGTCAACTTAAAAGTGAAAAGAAGATGCTTTTGAAATATAAGGCTTGCCTTGTAGCTTATTTTTACTTTATTTTTGTGTGTAGAAGATCTATTATTTTATAGGGATACAATAAAAGATGAATGCTATTCTGAAAAGAAAAGAAATGATAGTCAATTATAAAGCACTAAAGCACCTCTTTTTCTCTATGCATATAATTAATACATGTAAACAGTTCAGTAGCAACATTTCATTCTCACTTTAAAGTTTATAGTGTTGCTTCCTAAGGAAGCTTTATGCTCTTGCAAATACTCCAACTTTTTCTTGAAAATCATATTCCTTTTGACTCCAGTGTCTTTTAAATTTGCCATGGCTAATCCTTGCACGGTTGCACCTATGTTGACAGAAGTTTTGTCCAAGAAAAAGGCCAAGAGCGTTCTCTACTTATTATTCATATATTGGCTGTGTTTTATATTTTTAATAATACTTGTCGTCTACATTTTTTTCTTGTGATAAACATGATTACTTTGCCTTGATAACCTAAACGTTTCATTAAGATATAGAGTTGTTACAGTTTATGGTTTCTGCATTATAACCATTTTCTCTGTATTTTTGTTTTTGCTAATTTTAGTCGACTCATTTCCTTTTATAATGGGGATTATAGGTACAAACGGAAGAATATTAAAGAGTTGCAAAAAAAGCTTTACAGTTGCAATGATAAGTTGCAAAAGTTTAGTCATGTCAACAAGAAAGCACTCGATCAGTATATTAATTTTACAGAACAGCGAGAAGAACTTCAGAAAAGACAGGATGAACTTGATGCAGGAGATGAGGTATACTGACATTTCAGTTAAGGAAGTTCATCATATTTCTTTTGGAATTTTGTCGGTTCTACACTTTTATTATCTAAAGGTTTTTAATCAGTTGATCTTTCATGTTTGTGAATGTTGTTGCATATTTATATGTTCATGAAATCGGTCTTGTTGAATATTCACCTGCAAGTGGGCTAACTTATTTCTGTGATATTTTTCTTATTTCCGTTCTCTGATGTATTATCCTGTAATGTAGTATTAATGTGATATTTGTATTGTTTTGGCTTGGGTTGAGTGTAGGACTTCACTTCGTTTTGATTTCCGAGTCACTTGATTTTCTTTCAGTTCAATTTGGATTGGATTCTCGACTTAATTATAGTTTCAGTTCAGGTTTGGTTCTGACTCGATTTAGGTTTCAATTTCATCTTGTTATTCAATTTGGTTATTAGTTTTGCAGACTTAGCATGATTGCGGTTTCAGATTCAATTTGACTTCTGTTTCGGGCTCGGTTCAACATCGGTTTCAACTTGGTTTTGATTTTGATTTTGAATTATCTTTTTATCACCTTTCCATTGTTGTTATTTGTGTTATATTTTATGGGTTGAGTTTTGTGATTTGGTGAATATGATGAGTATTATTTAGTTTTAGAATTTGAATGATGATTTGTTACTATGTTTCATTTACATGGTGGTGATGGATGTAGGGACATGAAACAAATTGTAACGAGTATAGGCTTATGGAGCGCAAGGAATGAGACGATCGCATCGTCGACACCGAAATCATCGAAAGATAAGTGATTTTAATGCATTGCAATATTTGATTAAAGTTTTATTCCAAAACCTGCAATAAATACAATATGATTTATGACACTCTTATTTGGTTTAAAAACCTGCTATAACAGTTGAAACTTCAGGATTAATGTTATATTTCCCAAGTATGTTTCATATCTATGTATGAAAGGTGGAATTCTTGTTTGTTTATTTTTGACACTATGTATGAAATGTGAAATTCTTGTTTTGTTTGCATTGCAATAATTATTATCTTCAATATTTATCTGCAATATTTATTTAGTTTAAAAACCATGGGGCAATGTAGTTTTGTTGAAAATCTGAAATACAAATTTTGCTAAAACTCGATGAAAATCCAAACATACACATAAACATTAATCTCCTAGTTGCATTCATTTTAAATTGAAATGAAGTAGCATTAACTTCATGCTTACTTCCTGATCCATGACACCGAAGAAAATTGTGGAAGAAAGTAGCCAATGCAGTTTCACTTAAAAAACTTTGATGTTGCATTTGTAACTCCGGTTGTAGGCTGCAACTTATTTTCAGTTGTAGGGGAAATTTAGGTCTAGGGAAATTTACAGCATAAACTGATTTTTAGATAAAATCTTTTGAGAATTATACTTTCCTTTTGCAGAAATATTTTTAGAAATTAATACAATCAGAAGTTCATGCTCAAAAATCAGAAGTTATTACTAGAGTAGTTTGAAATATGAAAGTAAAAAGAGTACACTGTAAGTTCATCCACTGATATTAGTGATTTAGCAACTTAGGAAGGGAAAAAACTTTAAAATAATAGTTATTATACTAGTGTTATATACTTCATGAACACTACAAATACTCCTGTTGAGATATTGATATTTATTATAGTATAATTTGTTAGCATCTTTTAGAATTTTAATAGGATTGCATTACTATTTAGATTATATCTCTCGTGTATATAAATAGTTGTTTAAACCTTTTTAATATATTCATATTTAAGTACTCCTAACCTAACTGTCTTTTTTTATTTCACTTATAATTTCAGAACTTCTATACGTTGATAAAGGAGAACACCACCATAGTTAAAAAACTTAGAGATTTTGTTGTGTTTGCATTGAAAATTAAGTCTTTGGTCATTAATGGTGATATAATATAGACAAAAGCTTCATGGTTAGACTAATTTTTGCAACATGGAATCAAATGCTGTTGAGATTAAAACAATTATAATATAATACATTTTGTTGCAAAAATGTGTTGCATGTTCTGAACTTTTGTCGTGTGCTACTGACTGCTATTTGTAGGTTTTGTTCAGCTCAAATTCATTGGTTTGATGACAGTTAGGTGTGTTGGAGATGCTGCATGCTTTTGGAAACAAAACCGGATGCTGATACTCCCGCGATGGTGTGCAAAGACGATGGGGTTGCTGCTTTGAAATGCCGTCAAAAGGAAGCGTGCCGACCCTCAGCATCTACTTTCTGCCATCATTCACGGTGAAAATTGGGTGTCTTTGACAGGTACGCAATGTTGTAGTCGCTTTCGTATTATCTGTTCTTCTTTGACTTAGTTCGAAAAGTTGAGACCGAAAATCTTTCCCCTGCCGCAGGTTTTGGAAGAGAGCCTGAAGCCGTCCTTACGCAATTATCTCCTAATCCTCAAAGCAAGTATTCAAATTAAATCCTTATAAAGGTCCTGCTATAATGGTTGTTTGTTCTGTAGGAAGTTGGACTGCTCCTGTTTCGGTTCCGAATCTCCCATGTCCATTAGAATTGTTTTCACAATAAACAAAAAAATGTTTGGTAATATTCTGCGATTCAAGACGAGTCAAAATGTTGTTGGTGAGATTTTCCTTTTTCAGATTATCATGCTTCAATGTTGTTTGGAAATATTACATTGTTCTGCTATTTTGATTATTACATTGTTCTGGTTTTTCAAATTATAAACAATACATTATAGTATCAATCAAGATGATACTGGTTTCCATTATAAATGAATTGTCATTTTAAATTTCTAATACAAATCACAACTAATTCTCCATCTTTTTGCAGGAATGTATCATGGGAACTCTCGAAGATAAGACTGTTTTACTTGTAACTCATCAAGTTGATTTCTTGCATAATGTTGACTCTATCATGGTATGTATATGCTCACAAGTCCCTAAATTATTGAGTTTTTCTGTAAATGGAAGTTAAATTCAATTTGTCCCGACTTATCTTAATCTTACCAATAGTATTAGATATTATATTTTAGCTTATATTTTGACATTAACTTTAAAGGTGATGCGTGAAGGAAGAGTAGTGCAAAGTGGAAAGTATGATGAACTTCTCAAAGTAGGCCTAGATTTTGGTGCACTTGTGGAAGCTCATGAATCCTCTATGGAGATATTAGAAACAAGTGATAATTCCAATGATGATTCTTCTCAGTCTCCAAAACTCGCCTGCATTGTATCGAAAGAAAAAGAAAGTGGGGTTGAAAAGCAGTCCTCTCAAGATCAATCTAAGTTTGATGATAAAACTGCAGCAAAGCTCATTGAAGACAAGGGAAGAGAAACTGGACATGTGAGCCTTAAAGTATACAAACAATATTTCACAGAAGCATTCGGATGGTGGGGAATAGCACTTGTAGTAGCAATGTCAGCTGGTTGGGTGTTGTCATTTTTAGTTGGTGACTATTGGTTAGCAATTGCAACTTCTGATGCTTTTAGCTGGGTGTTGACATGATTATGGAACTTTCATTTTACATGATTATGAAACTCACATTTTTTTCGATATTATAATGTTTATTTGATATTAAGTTTTGGAATTAATTTTACTACGCTAAAAAGCGATAGGAAAAAATTTAAAAAAAAACTATAAATAAAAATATTATTGTATAAATAATTTTAAAAAAAAATAATATAACTATTTTAGTAGATAATAATTTAAATAAAAGAATATATTATAAAACAATATAATACAATATATAAAAATTAATAATGAACCGTCAAGATATCACATTCACGACAATTTTAAATTGTCGCAATCAACAATGGTAACAAAAAAAAAGGATATTCACGACAGTATTTAATTGTTGTCATTTCCAATTTATGTCAGTTCCAACCAGTCGTGAAATAGAGTTCACGACAGTTTTAAACCGTCACAATCAACAATGAAAATAAAAATCAAAAGGCTAGTAACGACGGTTTTTAACCGTCGCTATCTCCAGTTTAGGTCAGTTCAAGCCCGTCGTGAAATAGAACGACGGTTGTGTGTGACGGTTTTTTCAACCGTCGCTAAACAGCCTGGGGACACACGTTTCTGCGACGGTACTACAACCGTCGTAGAATGTAATTGGTGGTGGTTTTAACCGTCGTAACCTGCCAAAATAACCGTCGCAATCCATCGTTTTTCTTGTAGTGCCACCAAAAGGATGACGGAGGGAATCACACCAGCTACTACCACCAAAAAGATGCTAGAGAAAAACACTCGCACAATCTGACATCAATAAGATGGCAGACACACCACCAAAATGAAGATGGAGCTAACTCACACCGACTACTACCACAAAAAGGATGATAGAGGAAAACACTCGCACAATCTAACATCAACAAGATTACAGACACACCACCAAAAGGATGACGGAGCGAACTCATACTGACTACTACCACCAAAAGGATGCTAGAGCAACACACTCACATAATCTGACATCAACAAGATGCCGACACACCACCAAAATGATGACTGAGTAAACTCACACCGGCTACTACGACCAAAAGGATGACAGAGCAAAACACTCGCACAATCTGACACCAACAAGATGACAGACCCACCACCAAAAGGATGACGGAGGGAACTCACACCGGCTACTACCATCAAAAGGATGATAGAGCAACACACACATAATCTGCCATCAACAAAATGAGAGACCCACCACCAAAAGGAAGATGGAGCGAACTCACACCGGCTACTAAACACCATAAGGATGATAAAGCAAAACAATCGGACAATCTGAAATCAACAAGATGACAGACCCACCACCAAAAGGATGATGGAGCGAACTCACACCGGCTACTACCACCAAAAGGATGATAGAGCAAAACACTGGCACAATCTGATGACAGACACGCCACCAAAAGGATGATAGAGCTAACTCACACCGACTACTACCATCAACAGGATGATAGAGCTAATTACTCGCACAATTTGACATCAACAAGATGGCAGACCCACCACCAAAAGGATGATGGAGCAAACTCACACCGGCTACTACCACCAAAAGACTGATAGAGCAAATACTCGCACAATCTGACATCAACAAGATGACAGACACACCATCCAAAGGATGATGGAGCTAACTCACACCGACTACTACCATCAAAAGGATGCTAGAGAAAAACACTCGCACAATCTAACATCAACAAGATGGCAGACACACCACCAAAATGATGATGGAGCTAACTCAACCCAACTACTACCACCAAAAGGATGATATAGTAAAACACTCGCACAATCTGACATCAACAAGATGACAAACCCACAACTAAAAGGATGATTGAGCGAACTCACACCGGCTACTACCAACAAAAGGCTGATAGAGCAAACACTCGCTTAATCTGAAATCAACAAGATGACAGACACACCACCAAAAGGATGATGGAACTAACTCACACCGACTACTACCACCAAAAGGATGATAGAGCAAAACACTCGCACAATCTAACATCAACAAGATGACAGACAACCACCAAAAGGATGACGGAGGGAATCATACCGGCTACCACCACCAAAAGGATGCTAGAGAAAAACACTCGCACAATCTGACATCAATAAGATGGAAGGCACACCACCAAAATTATGATGGAGCTAACTCACACCGACTACTACCACCAAAAGGATGATATAGCAAAACACTTGCACAATCTAACATCAACAAGATGACAGACCCACCACCAAAATGATGACGGTGCAAACTCACACCGGCTACTTCGACCAAAAGGATGATAGAGCAAAACACTCGCACAATCTGACATCAACAAGATGAAAAACGCACCACCAAAAGGATGATGAAGGGAACTCACACCGGATACTACCACCAAAAGGATGGTAGAGCAAACACTCGCACAATCTGAAATCAACAAGATGACAGACACACCACCAAAAGGATGATGGAGCTAACTCACACAGACAACTACCACCAAAAGGATAATAGAGCAAAACACTCGCACAATCTAACATCAACAAGATGACAGACACACCACCAAAAGGATGACGGAGGGAATCACACCAGCTACTACCACCTAAAAGATGCTAGAGAAAAACACTCGCACAATCTGACATCAATAAGATGGCAGACACACCACCAAAATGAAGATGGAGCTAACTCACACCGACTACTACCACAAAAAGGATGATAGAGGAAAACACTCGCACAATCTAACATCAACAAGATGACAGACACACCACCAAAAGGATGACGGAGCGAACTCATACTGACTACTACCACCAAAAGGATGCTAGAGCAACACACTCACATAATCTGACATCAACAAGATGCCGACACACCACCAAAATGATGACTGAGTAAACTCACACCGGCTACTACGACCAAAAGGATGACAGAGCAAAACACTCGCACAATCTGACACCAACAAGATGACAGACCCACCACCAAAAGGATGACGGAGGGAACTCACACCGGCTACTACCATCAAAAGGATGATAGAGCAACACACACATAATCTGCCATCAACAAAATGAGAGACCCACCACCAAAAGGAAGATGGAGCGAACTCACACCGGCTACTAAACACCATAAGGATGATAAAGCAAAACAATCGGACAATCTGAAATCAACAAGATGACAGACCCACCACCAAAAGGATGATGGAGCGAACTCACACCGGCTACTACCACCAAAAGGATGATAGAGCAAAACACTGGCACAATCTAATGACAGACACGCCACCAAAAGGATGATAGAGCTAACTCACACCGACTACTACCATCAACAGGATGATAGAGCTAATTACTCGCACAATTTGACATCAACAAGATGGCAGACCCACCACCAAAAGGATGATGGAGCAAACTCACACCGGCTACTACCACCAAAAGACTGATAGAGCAAATACTCGCACAATCTGACATCAACAAGATGACAGACACACCATCCAAAGGATGATGGAGCTAACTCACACCGACTACTACCATCAAAAGGATGCTAGAGAAAAACACTCGCACAATCTAACATCAACAAGATGGCAGACACACCACCAAAATGATGATGGAGCTAACTCAACCCGACTACTACCACCAAAAGGATGATATAGTAAAACACTCGCACAATCTGACATCAACAAGATGACAAACCCACAACTAAAAGGATGATTGAGCGAACTCACACCGGCTACTACCAACAAAAGGCTGATAGAGCAAACACTCGCTTAATCTGAAATCAACAAGATGACAGACACACCACCAAAAGGATGATGGAACTAACTCACACCGACTACTACCACCAAAAGGATGATAGAGCAAAACACTCGCACAATCTAACATCAACAAGATAATAGACAACCACCAAAAGGATGACGGAGGGAATCATACCGGCTACCACCACCAAAAGGATGCTAGAGAAAAACACTCGCACAATCTGACATCAATAAGATGGCAGGCACACCACCAAAATGATGATTGTGCTAACTCACACCGACTACTACCACCAAAAGGATGATATAGCAAAACACTTGCACAATCTAACATCAACAAGATGACAGACCCACCACCAAAAGGATGACGGTGCAAACTCACACCGGCTACTTCGACCAAAAGGATGATAGAGCAAAACACTCGCACAATCTGACATCAACAAGATGAAAAACGCACCACCAAAAAGATGATGGAGGGAACTCACACCGGCTACTACCACCAAACGGATGATAGAGAAACACACTCGCTTAATCTGCCATCAACAAGATGAGAGACCCACCACCAAAAGGAAGATGGAGCGAACTCACACTGGCCACAACCACCAAAAGGCTGATAGAGCAAATACTCGGACAATCTTAAATCAACAAGATGACAGACCCACCACCAAAAGGATGATTGAGCAAAACACTCGCACAATCTGACATCAACAAGATAACAGACTGACCACCAAAAGGATGATGGGGCGAACTCACACCGGCTACTACCACCAAAAGGATGATAGAGCAAAACACTCGCATAATCTGACATCAACAAGATGGCAGACCCAACACCAAAAGGATAATGGAGCGAACTCACACCGGCTACTGCCAACAAAAGGCTGATAGAGAAAACACTCACACAATCTGAAATCAACAAGATGACAGACACACCATCAAAAGGATGATGGAGCTAACTCCCATCGACTACTACCACCAGAAGGATGATAGAGCAAAACACTCGTACAATCTAACATCAACAAGATGACAGACACACCACCAATAGGATGACAGAGCGAACTCACACCAGCTACTACCACCAAATGGAATGTAGAGAAAAACACTCGCACAATCTGACATCAACAAGATGGGAGACACACCACCAAAATGATGATGGAGCTAACTCACACCGACTACTTCCACCAAAAGGATGATATAGCAAAACACTTGCACAATCTGACATCAACAAGATGACAGACCCACCACCAAAAGGTTGACGGAGCAAACTCACATCGGCTATTACGACTAAAAGGATGATAGAGCAAAACACTTGCACAATCTGACATCAACAAGATGACTGACCCACCACAAAAAGGATGATGGAGGGAACTCACACCGGCTACTACCACCAAAAGGATGATAGAGCAACACACTCGCATAATCTGCCATCAACAAGATGAGAGACCCAGCACCAAAAGGAAGATGGAGCCAACTCACACCGGCTACTACCACCAAAAGGATGATAGAGCATAACACTCGCACAATCTGCCATCAACATGTTGAGAGACCCACCACCAAAAGGATGATGGAGCAAACTCACACCGGCTACTACCACCAAAAGGATGATAGGGCAAAACACTCGCATAATCTGACATCAACAAGATGGCAGACCCAACACCAAAAGGATGATGGAGCAAACTCACACCGGCTACTACCACCAAAAGACTGATAGAGCAAATACTCGCACAATCTGACATCAACAAGATGACAGACACACCACCAAAAGGATGATGGAGCTAACTCACACCGACTACTACCATCAAAAGGATGATAGAGCAAAACACTCGCACAATCTAACATCAACAAGATGACAGACACACCACCAAAAGGATGACGAAGCAAACTCACACCGGCTACTACCACCAAATGGATGCTAGAGCAAAACACTCGCACAATCTGACATCAACAAGATGGCAGACACACCACCAAAATGATGATGGAGCTAACTCACACCGACTACTTCCACCAAAAGGATGATATAGCAAAACACTCGCACAATCTGACATCAACAAGATGACAGACCCACCACCAAAAGGATGACGGAGCAAACTCACACCGGCTATTACGACCAAAAGGATGATAGAGCAAAACACTTGCACAATCTGACAATAACAAGATGACAGACCCACCACCGAAAGGATGATGAAGGGAACTCACACCGGCTACTACCACTAAAAGGATGATAGAGAAAAACACTGGCACAATCTGACATCAACAAGATGACAGACCCACCACCAAAAGGATGATGGAGAAAACTCACACCGGCTAATACCACCAAAAGACTGATAGAGCAAATACTCGCACAATCTGACATCAACAAGATGAAAGACACACCACCAAAAGGATGATGTAGCTAACTCAAACCGACTACTACCATCAAAAGGATGATCGAGCAAAACACTCCCACAATCTAACATCAACAAGATAACAGACCAACAACCAAAAGGATGATGGAGCAAACTCACACCTGCTACTACCACCAAAAGGATGATAGAGCATAACACTCGCACAATATGCCATTAACAAGTTGAGAGACCCGCCACCAAAAGGATGATAGAACAAAACACTTGCACAATCTGACATCAACAAGGAGACAGACCCACCACCAAAAGGATGATGGAGGGAACTCACACCGGCTACTACCACCAAAAGGATGATAGAGCAACACACTCGCATAATCTGCCATCAACAAGATGAGAGACCCACCACCAAAAGGAAGATAGAGCAAACTCACACCGGCTACTACCACCATAAGGATGATAAAGAAAAACACTCGGACAATCTGAAATCAACAAGATGACAGACCCACCACCAAAAGGAAGATGGAGCGAACTCACACCGGCTACTCCCACCAAAAGGATGATAGAGAAAAACAGTGGCACAATCTGACATCAACAAGATGACAGACCCACCACCAAAAGGATGATGGAGCAAACTCATACCGACTACTACCACCAAAAGACTGATAGAGCAAATACTCGCACAATCTGACATCAACAAGATTACAGACACACCACCAAAAAGATGATGGAGCTAACTCACACCGACTACTACCATCAAAAGGATGATAGAGCAAAACACTCGCACAATCTGACATCAACAAGATAACAGACCGACAGCCAAAAGGATGATGGAGCAAACTCACACCTGCTACTACCACCAAAAGGATGATAGAGCATAACACTCTCACAATATGCCATCAACAAGTTGAGAGACCCACCAACAAAAGGATGATGGAGCGAACTCACACCGGCTACTACCACCAAAGGATGATAGAACAAAACACTCGCATAATCTGACATCAACAAGATTACAGACACACCACCAAAAGGATGATGGAGCTAACTCACACCGACTACTACCACCAAAAGGATGATAGAGCAAAACACTCGTACAACATGACATCAACAAGATAACAGACCTACCACCAAAAGGATGATGGAGCAAACTCACACCGGCTACTACCACCAAAAGGATGATAGAGCAAAACACTCGCACAATCTGCCATCAACAAGATGAGAGAGCCACCACCAAAAGGATGATGGAGCGAACTCACACCGGCTACAACCACCAAAAGGATGATAGAGCAAAACACTCGCATAATCTGACATCAAAAAGATGACAGACACACCACCAAAAGGAAGATGGAGATAACTCACGCCGGTGTCGCTACTCGAAAAATACGCGCAACGACGGGGAGGGCGAAAAGGAAAAGGACAAAAGAGTCGCCACCGAATTTTATTTATCCCATGAGGGGAAAGGAAAATATCGAGAAAACCTCAAGAAAAGAACGAATAAGATGGTCTCGCAACCAAGAACAGGTTCGGAAGCCGGTGATGCGAAGGGAAGGTATTAGCACCCCTTGCATCCATCGTACTCGATGGGAACCATTTGTTTGTCGTGTGTGATTTATTTGCTTAAACATTACTATGAAGAGTGTTCCAAAAGATACAGAAAAGGGTTTAGAAACGGGGAAAGAAAGGTATCGCGAGGAAGAAGGGAAAGAGCGGACTCGGTAGGACTTCGCGGTCCTAGGCCTACGTATTCTCAACGGATATGAGAAAGTCAGAGTCGACGTAGTTCGGGAAACTATGGGTATGAGGGGAATGTGCTCGACAAGGATTGTGGCCCTTGTGCCTACGTATCTTTACTTGAACGAAGTAAAGAATCAGAGCAGCCGTAGTTCGGCCTACGATTTGTTGATGTTTTTATGGATGATGCTATCGTACGCATTCTAGCAGTTAGGTGTATTGCTGCTCGCTCGTTGGAGACTTAGGCATTACCTGTTTGCGGTAGAACGGACGTATCATATCCTTTTCGAAAGATAAGTTTTCGCCATGCGAGGCAAGATGTCACATTTGATTTGTTGAATTGTTTTTTTTTAAGGGGCGAGATAGGTCCTCGGATAGTAACCCCTATGGGTAGTACCCAATTCTTTATCTCAAAGTTTTTGTTATGAAAGGGTGTGGCGAACATAGCGTCTTCGTATTGAAAGACGAGTATCAAAACCACACACACTACAGTGAGCATCTCGACACTCGGAGAGGAAGAAGTCTACACTTAATCCTCTCTTTTTAGTTCAATACAAAGAGAACTTCATTCTCTTATTAAAGTATTTGTGGTTTTGAATGGTAAGTGCTTTGCGACAGAGAACCCTACGGTAAACGTCAAGCACTCGGGATAGGAGAAGGCCTACGCCTAACCACTCCACGACCATTCAATTTTTTGTTATGTAAAGAGTTTGAAAATGCACTCAGTGCGGGACCGAGGTTTTGGGTGTGAAAGGTTGCGAAAGGAAATTATAGAGGGAGATAGGTGGTGGATAAAGTCACGTCTTCGTATTGAAAGACGAGTATCGAGACCATCCACACTACAGTGAGTATCCAAACACTCGGAGAGGAAGAAGTCTACACTCAATCCTCTCTCTTTAGTTCAATACAAAGAGAATCGATTTATTTATTGTAAGTGTTTTAAAAATGCACTCGGTACGGGGCTGAGGTTTTTTAGGAAAAAAAAGGTGTGGATGAAAACATCTTTGTATTGAAAGACGAGTGTCAAAACCACCCACACTACAGTGAGCATCTCAACACTCGGAGAGGAAGAAGTCTACACTCAATCCCCTCTCTTTAGTTCAATACAAAGTGAACTTTATCGTTTTGTTAAATATAGTGAGTTGGCTTAACAATCGTTTGAGAAAATCCGCTTGACGTTGGGTCAAGGGTTTAATTGCTTAAAAAGGCTTGAGGTGAAGCGAGCAAGGTCGATGGCGACGCACAAGGCAATCGACTTACAAGGTCAAAAATGGCTCGATGAGAATCGAGAGTTTGTTTTCTTGAAAATGGTTTTTAGAACCAAAGGTCAAAACTGACCAACAATAAACATGCACAAGAACCAAACAATCACGACGGGTTAATCGGTTGGAAAAAAAACGAAACACACAAAAAAAACGTGAAAAACAGTGGTCTGACACGGGCGGCCGTGTTGTGTGACACGGCCCGTGTCACAGTTCCAGGAAAAAATGAGTTTTGGGTTAAAAAATGGTGTGACACGGCCGTGTTGTGTGACACGGGTGGCCGTGTTGTGTGACACGGCCATGTCACAAGGTCAGGGCCAAAAACAAGTTAAAATATCAAACAGAGGTACAACACGAGTGCCCGTGTTGTGTGACACGGCCCGTGTTGTGAGCCCAGGGCATTTTTCACTTTGAAAAGCTACGTAGAGATGCAACACGGCCCGTGTTGGGCTACCAGATGAAAAAAATCCAAACTTTCTCTTGTTTCTTGCTTCTTTTTGTGGTTCTTTCAAAGGGTTTCTTGGTCCCTCTTAGGACCTTACATGTTATATTCAATACAACAACACTCAAACCAAGAGAACAAATGATAAATGCGCAATATAAAAGAAGAGAAGAGTTTAAAGAGATGGATACCCAAGAGTTGTTACCCTCCTTGCAAAGCCTCCACTGATTTTGGTTAGGTGTTCACTCCTCTTTACTCTATGCTTTGATGACTCTCCTCAATGGCTGCCTTGTGTTTACTCTCTTCACTTTTTGCTGGTTTTTTGCTCTCTCTATTTTTCTGGTTTTCTCTCTTACTCTTTGCTCTCAATATCTCTATCTCCAAAATGTGTTGTGAATGATAGTGTATGATAGTGAATCCAATCCTTTTGTTGACAGCCCTCCTTCCCTTCTCATCTCACTTTTCTGTCACCTTTTTCTGCTGTACCAAAGCAATAGCTCTTGCACAAGCTCCAACTTTAAGAATTTCCATTCTTGGCAACAATTATGGCCACTTTCTTGGTGCAACCTTGCTTTTTCCACTTCTAGTATGTTGCTTTTGCTGTATTTCTTCTGCAGCACTCTATGTTGCTTTCCAACCTTGTACCCATTGGTTGGTTGATTTGTTTTGGACATACCCATGTAGTCCATACAAGACCTTTTGGACATCATTTTCAAATTCTGATTTTTGATGTGTAGATGTATCAACATAAGCTTATAGCCTTGGTTTTGTGACATCAAATGATTTTGTAATATGATACACATTGCCACTTCTTGCATGGGGCTGTTTTGGACCATATTCAAATTGCCCATGAATGTATGCATAGCCTTGATCTTGAGATATTCCAACATTGAATTAGCTCTTAAATATTTTCCTTGCATGTTTGTAAGCACAAAGAGAACCATGTGGACTTGATGAGGCATGGGGGATACCATGGCATGAAGTTATTTTTAGAAACTTGAATTAAGACTAGAAATAGCTTAATTTCCTAAGCATTACCAAGAGTTTGGATTTTGTAACAAATGTGACATTCTTGCAAATGTCATGAAATTTCTCTTTGTAATATTCATGAATCTAGCCTTGAATTCATGAACCTTGAATTTGGAATGATGGGCCTCCCTTATGTCATTGAATTTGAAAGAAATGAAGAAATGAGTCAAGTCTTGAAAGAGGGCAAATTTTGGGGTGCAACAGCCGGCTACTGCGACCAAAAGGATGATAGAGCAAAACAGTCACACAATCTGACATCAACAAGATGAGAGACCCACCACCAAAAGGAAGATGGAGCGAACAAACACCGGCTACTACCACCAAAAGGATGATAGAGCAAAACACTCGCATAATCTGACCTCAACAAGATGAAAGATACACCACCAAAAGGATGATGGAGCAAACTCACACCGGCTACTACAACCGAAAGGATGATAGAGAAAAACACTCGCACGACATGACATCAACAAGATGACAGACCCACCGCCAAAAGAATGATGGAGCGAGCTCACACCGGCTACTACCACCAAAAGGCTGATAGAGCAAATACTCGCACAATCTTACATCAACAAGATGACAGGCACACCACCAAAAGGAGGATGGAGCTAACTCACACCAGCTACTACCACCAAAAGGCTGATAGCGCAAACACTCGCACAATCTGAAATCAACAAGATGACAGACACACCACCAAAAGGATGATGGAGCTAACTCACACCGACTACTACCACCAAAAGGATGATAGAGCAAAACACTCGCACAATCTAATATCAACAAGATGACAGACACACCACCAAAAGGATGACGAAGCAAACTCACACCGGCTACTACCTGCAAAAGGATACTAGAGCAAAACACTCGCACAATCTGACATCAACAAGATGGCAAACACACCAACAAAATGATGATGAAGCTAACTCACACCGACTGCTACCACCAAAACGATGATAGAGTAAAACAGTCGCACAATCTGACATCGATAAGATGACAGACCCACCACCAAAAGGATGATGGAGGGAACTCACACCGGCTACTACCACCAAAAGGATGATAGAGCAACACACTCGCACAATCTGCTATCAACAAGATGAGAGACCCACCACCAAAAGGAAGATGGAGCAAACTCACACCGGCTACTACCACCAAAAGGATGATAAAGCAAAACACTCGCACAATCTGAAATCAACAAGATGACAGACCCACCACCAAAAGGATGATGGAGCAAACTCACACCGGCTACTACCACCAAAAGGATGATAGAGCAAAACACTGGCACAATCTGACAGCAACAAGATGACAGACCCACCATCAAAAGGATGATGGAGCAAACTCACACCGGCTACTACCACCAAAAGACTGATAGAGCAAATACTCGCATAATTTGACATCAACAAGATGACACACACACCACCAAAGGATGATGGAGCTAACTCACACCGACTACTACCGTCAAAAGGATGATAGAGAAAAACACTCGCACAATCTGACATCAACAAGATGACAGACACACCACCAAAAGGATGATGGAGCTAACTCACACCGACTACTACCATCAAAAGGATGATAGAGCAAAACACTCACACAATCTGACATCAACAAGATGACAAACCTACCACCAAAAGGATGATGGAGCGCACTCATATTGGCCACTACCACCAAACGGCTGATAGAGCAAATACTCGCACAATCTGACATCAACAAGGTGACACACACACCACCAAAAGGATTATGGAGCTAACTCACACCAACTACTACCACCAAAAGGATGATAGAGCAAAACACTCGCACAATCTGACATCAAAAAGATGACAAACACACCACCAAAAGGATGACGGAGCAAACTTACACCGCCTACAACGACCAGAAGGATGATAAAGCAAAACACTCGGACAATCTGAAATCAACAAGATAACAGACCCACCATCAAAAGGATGATGGAGCGAACTCACACCGGCTACTACCACCAAAAGGATGATAGAGCAACACACTCGCACAATCTGCCATCAACAAGATGAGAGACCCACCACCAAAAGGAAGATGGAGCAAACTCACACCGGCTACTACCACCAAAAGGATGATAAAGCAAAACACTCGCACAATCTGAAACCAACAAGATGACAGACCCACCACCAAAAGGATGATGGAGCAAACTCACACCGGCTACTACCACCAAAAGGATGATAGAGCAAAACAGTGGCACAATCTGACAGCAACAAGATGACAGACCCACCATCAAAAGGATGAGGGAGCAAACTCACACCGGCTACAACCACCAAAAGACTGATAGAGCAAATACTCGCATAATCTGACATCAACAAGATGACACACACACCATCAAAGGATGATGGAGCTAACTCACACCG
This sequence comes from Lathyrus sativus, assembly GCA_963859935.3. Taxonomy (NCBI): domain Eukaryota; kingdom Viridiplantae; phylum Streptophyta; class Magnoliopsida; order Fabales; family Fabaceae; genus Lathyrus; species Lathyrus sativus. Next base: position 90,597 of record CAWUDS030003693.1, on the reverse strand, counting down.
GCTACTACCACCAAAAGGATGATAGAGCAAAACACTGGCACAATCTGACAGCAACAAGATGACAGACCCACCATCAAAAGGATGATGGAGCATACTCACACCGGCTACTACCACCAAAAGACTGATAGAGCAAATACTCGCATAATCTGACATCAACAAGATGACACACACACCATCAAAGGATGATGGAGCTAACTCACACCGGCTACTACCACCAAAAGGATGATAGAGCAAACACTCGCACAATCTGAAATCAGCAAGATGATAGAGAACACCACCAAAAAGATGATGGAGCTAACTCACACCGACTACTACCACCAAAAGGATGATAGAACAAAACATTCGCACAATCTAATATCAACAAGATGATAGACACACCACCAAAAGGATGACGGAGCGAACTCACACCGGCTACTACCACCAAAAAGATGCTAGAGCAAAACACTCGCATAATCTGACATCAACAAGATGGCACACACACCACCAAAATGATGATGGAGCTAACTCACACCGACTACTACCACCAAAAGGATGATAGAACAAAACACTCGCACAATCTAATATCAAGAAGATGACAGACGCACCACCAAAAGGATGACGAAGCGAACTCACACCGGCTACTACCACCAAAAGGATGCTAGAGCAAAACACTCGCACAATCTGACATCAACAAGATGGCACACACACCACCAAAATGATGTTGAAGCTAACTCACACCGACTGCTACCACCAAAAGGATGATAGAGTAAAACAGTCGCACAATCTGACATCAACAAGATGACAGACCTACCACCAAAAGGATGATGGAGGGAACTCACACCAGCTACTACCACCAAAAGGATGATAGAGCAACACACTCGCACAATCTGCCATCAACAAGATGAGAGACCCACCACCAAAAGGAAGATGGAGCAAACTCACACCGGCTACTACCACCAAAAGACTGATAGAGCAAATACTCGCATAATCTGACATCAACAAGATGACACACACACCACCAAAGGATGATGGAGCTAACTCACACCGACTACTACCATCAAAAGGATGATAGAGAAAAACACTCACACAATCTGACATCAACAAGATGACAAACCTACCACCAAAAGGATGATGGAGCGCACTCATATTGGCCACTACCACCAAAAGGCTGATAGAGAAAATACTCGCACAATATGACATCAACAAGATGACAGACACACCACCAAAAGGATGATGGAGGTAACTCACACCAACTACTACCACCAAAAGGATGATAGAGCAAAACACTCGCACAATCTGACATCAAAAAGATGACAAACACATTACCAAAAGGATGACGGAGCAAACTCACACCGCCTACAACGACCAGAAGGATGATGAAGCAAAACACTCGGACAATCTGAAATCAACAAGATGACAGACCCACCACCAAAAGGATGATGGAGCGAACTCACACCGGCTACTACCACCAAAAGGGTGATAGATCAAAACACTGGCACAATCTGACATCAACAAGAAGCAAGACCCACCACCAAAAGGATGATGGGGCAAACTCACACCGACTACTACCACCAAAAGACTGATAGAGCAAATACTCGCACAATCTGACATGAACAAGATGACAGACACACCACCAAAAGGATGATGGAGCTAACTCACACCGACTACTACCATCAAAAGGATGATAGAGCAAAACACTCACACAATCTGACATCAACAAGATAATAGACCGACAACCAAAAGGATGATGGAGCAAACTCACGCCTGCTACTACCACCAAAAGGATGATAGAGAATAACACTCGCACAATATGCCATCAACAAGTTGAGAGACCAACCACCAAAAAGATGATGGAGCAAACTCTCACCCGCTACTACCACCAAAAGGATGATAGAGCAAACACTCGAATAATCTGACATCAACAAGAATACAGACACACCACCAAAACGATGATGGAGCTAACTCACACCGACTACTACCACCAAAAGGATGATAGAGCAAAACACTCGCACAACATGACATCAACAAGATAACAGACCTACCACCAAAAGGATGATGGAGCGAACTCACACCGGCTACTACCACCAAAAGGATGATAGAGCAAAACACTCGCACAATCTGCCATCAACAAGATGAGAGAGCCACCACCAAAAGGATGATGGAGCAAACTCACTCCGGCTACTACCACCAAAAGGATGATAGAGCAAAACACTCGCATAATCTGACATCAAAAAGATGACAGACACACCACCAAAAGGATGATGGAGCTAACTCACACCAACTACTACGACCAAAAGGATGATAGAGCAAAACACTCGCACAATCTGACATCAACAAGATGAGAGACCCACCACCAAAAGAAAGATTGAGCGAACTAACACCGGCTACTACCACCAAAAGGATGATAGAGCAAAACACTCGCATAATCTGACATCAAAAGATGACAAACACACCACCAAAAGGATGATGGAGCAAACTCACACCGGCTACTACCACCGAAAGGATGATAGAGCAAAACACTCGCACAACATAACATCAACAAGATGACAGACCCACCACGAAAAGGATGATGGAGCGAACTCACACCGGCTACTACCACCAAAAGGCTGATAGAGCAAATACTCGCACAATCTTACATCAACAAGATGACAGACACACCACCAAAAGGAGGATGGATCTAACTCACACCGGCTACTACCACCAAAAGGCTGATAGAGCAAACACTCGCACAATCTGAAAACAACAAGATGACAGAGAACACCACCAAAAGGATGATGGAGCTAACTCACACCGACTACTACCACCAAAAGGATGATAGAACAAAACACTCGCAAAATCTAATATCACCAAGATGATTGACACACCACCAAAAGGATGACGGAGCGAACTCACACCGGCTACTACCACCAAAAGGATGCTAGAGTAAAACACTCGCACAATCTGACATCAACAAGATGGCACACACACCACCAAAATGAAGATGGAGCTAACTCACACCGACTACTACCACCAAAAGGATGATAGAACAAAACAATCGCACAATCTGACAGCATAAAGATGACAGACCCACCATCAAAAGGATGATGGAGCAAACTCACACCGGCTACTACCACCAAAAGACTGATAGAGCAAATACTCGCACAATCTGACATCAACAAGATGACACACACACCACCAAAGGATGATGGAGCTAACTCACACCGACTACTACAATCAAAAGGATGATAGAGCAAAACACTCGCACAATTTTACATCAACAAGATGACAGACACACCACCAAAAGGATGATGGAGCTAACTCACACCGACTACTACCATCAAAAGGAAGATAGAGCAAAACACTCGCACAATCTGACATCAACAAGATGACAGACCTACCACCAAAAGGATGATGGAGCGAACCCACACCAACTACTACAACTAAAAGAATGATAGAGAAAAACACTCGCACAATTTGACATCAAAAAGATGACAGACACACCACTAAAAGGATGACGGAGCAAACTCACACCGCCTACTAAGATCAGAAGGATGATAGAGCAAAACACTCGCACAATCTGACGTCGACAAGATGACAAACACACCACCAAAAGGAGGACGGAGCGAACTCACACCGGCTACTACCAAGAAAAGGCTGATAGAGCAAACACTCGCACAATCTAACATCAACAAGATGACAGACACCCCACCAAATGGATGATAGAGCTAACTCACACCGACTACTACCACCAAATGGTTGACAGAGTAAAAATATCGCACAACCCGACATCAACAAGATGACAGACCCACCACCAAAAGGAAGATGGAGCGAACTCACACCGGCTACTACCACCAAAAGGATTATAGAGCAAAACACTCGCACAATCTGACATCAACAAGATGACATACCCACCACAAAAAAGATGATGGAGCAAACTCACACCGGCTACTACCACCAAAAGGATGATAGAGCAAAACACTGGCACAATATGACATGAACAAGATGACAGAGCCACCATCAAAAGGATGATGGAGCAAACTCACACCGGCTAGTACCACCAAAAGACAGATAGAGAAAATACTCGCACAATATTACATCAACAAGATGACAGACACTCCATCTAAAGGATGATGGAGCTAACTCACACCGACTACTACCATCAAAAGGATGATAGAGCAAAACACTCGCCCAATCTGACATCAACAAGATAATAGACCCACCACCAAAAGGATGATGGAGCGAACTCACACCGGCTACTACCACCAAAAGGATGATAGAGCATAACACTCGCCCAATCTGCCATTAACAAGATGAGAGACCCACTACCAAAAGGATGACGGAGCAAACTCACACCGGCTACTACCACCAAAAGGATGATAGAGCAAAACACTCGCATAATCTGAAATCAATAAGATGATAGACACACCACCAAAAGGATGACGGAGAAAACTCACACCGGCTACTACGACCAAAAGGATGATAGAGCAAGACACTCGCAGAATCTGACATCAATATGATGACAGACACACCACCAAAAGGATGATGGAGCTAACTCACACCGGCTAATATCATCAAAAGGATGATAGAGCAAAACACTCGCACAATCTGACATCAACAAGATGACAGACCCACTACCAAAAGGATGATGGAGCGAACTCACACCAGCTACTACCACCAAAAGGATGATAGAGCAACACACTCGCATAATCTGCCATCAACAAGATGAGAGACCCACCACCAAAAGTAAGATGGAGCAAACTCACACTGGCTACTACCACCAAAAGGCTGATAGAGCAAACACACGGACAATCTTACATTAGCAAGATGACAGACACACCACCAAAAGGATGATGGAGCTAACTCACACCGACTACTACCATCAAAAGGATGATAGAGCAAAACACTCACAAAATCTGACATCAACAACATAATAGACCCTCCACCAAAGGGATGCTAGAGCGAACTCACGCTGGCTACTACCACCAAAAGGATGATAGAGAAAAGCACTCGCACAATCTGACATTAACAAGATGACAGACCGACCACTAAAAGGATGATGGAGCAAACTCACACCGGCTACTACCACCAAAAGGATGATAGAGCAAATACTCGTACAATCTGACATCAACAAGATGACAGACACACCACCAAAAGGATGATGGGACTAACTCACACCAACTACTACCACCAAAAGGCTGATAGAGCAAAACACTCACACAGTCTGTCATCAATAAGATGACAGAACCACCACCAAAACGATGATGGAGCAAAGTCACACCGGCTACCACCACCAAAAGGAGGATAGAACAAAACACTCGCACAATCTGACATCAATAAGATGACAGACCCACCACCAAAAGGATGATGGAGCAAACTCACACCAGCTACTACCACCAAAAGGCTGATAGAGCAAATACTCGCACAATCTTATGTCAACTAGATGACAGACCCACCACCAAAAGGATGATGGAGCAAACTCACACCAACTACTACCACCAAAAGACTGATAGAGCAAATAATCCCACAATCTGACATCAACAAGATGACAGACACACCACCAAAAGGATGATGGAGCTAACTCACACCGACTACTTCCATCAAATGGATGATAGAGCAAAACACTCGCACAATCTGACATCAACAAGATAATAGACCCACCACCAAAAGGATGCTGGAGTAAACTCACGCCATCTACTACCACTAAAAGGATGATAGAGAAAAGCACTCGCACAATCTGAAATCAACAAGATGACAGACCTACCACCAAAAGGGATATGGAGAAAACTCACACCGGCTACTACGACCAAAAGGTTGATAGAGCAAATACTCGCATAATCTGACTCAACAAGATGACAAACCCACCACCAAAAGGATGATGGAGCAAACTCACAACGGCTACTACCACCAAAAGGATGATAGAGCAAAACACTCGCACAATCTGACATCAACAAAATGACAGACCCACCACCAAAAGGATGATGGAACAAACTCACGCCGGCTACTACAAATAAGAGGCTGATAGAGCAAACACTCGCACAATCTAACATCAACAAGATGACAGACACCCCACCAAATGGATGATAGAGCTAACTCACACCGACTACAACCACCAAAAGGATGATAGAGTAAAACTCTCGCACAATCTGACATCAACAAGATGACAGACCTACCACCAAAAAGAAGATGGAGAGAACTCACACCGGCTACTACCAACAAAAGGATGATAGAGCAAAACACTCGCACAATCTTACATCAACAAGATGACAGACCCACCACCAATAGGATGATGGAGCAAAGTCACACCGGCTACTACCACCAAAAGACTGATAGAGAAAAAAATCACACAATCTGACATCAACAAGATGACATACCTACCACCAAAAGGATGATGAAGCAAACTCACATCGGCTACTACGACCAAAAGACTGATAGAGCAAATACTCGCACAATCTGACATCAACAAGATGACAGACACACCACCAAAAGGATGATGGAGCTAACTCACACCGACTACTTCCATCAAAAGGATGATGGAGCAAAACACTCGCACAATCTGACATCAACAAGATAATAGACCCACCACCAAAAGGATGCTGGAGCAAACTCACGCCATCTACTACCACTAAAAGGATGATAGAGAAAAGCACTCGCACAATCTGAAATGAACAAGATGACAGACCTACCACCAAAAGGGATATGGAGCAAACTCACACCGGGTACTACGACCAAAAGGCTGATAGAGCAAATACTCGCACAATCTGACATCAACAAGATGACAAACCCACCACCAAAAGGATGATGGAGCAAACTCACACCGGCTACTACCATTAAAAGGATGATAGAGCAAAACACTCGCACAATCTGACATCAACAAAATGACAGACCCACCACCAAAAGGATGATGGAACAAACTCACACCGGCTACTACAAACAAAAGGCTGATAGAGCAAACACTCGCACAATCTAACATCAACAAGATGACAGACACCCCACCAAATGGATGATAGAGCTAACTCACACCGACTACAACCACCAAAAGGATGATAGAGTAAAACTCTCGCACAATCTGACATCAACAAGATGACAGACCTACCACCAAAAAGAAGATGGAGAGAACTCACACCGGCTACTACCACCAAAAGGATGATAGAGCAAAACACTCGCACAATCTGACATCAACAAGATAACAGACCCACCACCAAAGGGATGATGGAGCAAACTCACACCGGCTACTACCACCAAAAGACTGATAGAGAAAAAAATTGCACAATCTGACATCAACAAGATGACAGACCTACCACCAAAAGGATGATGGAGCAAACTCACACCGGCTACTACCACCCAAAGACTGATAGAGCAAATGCTCGCACAATCTGACATCAACAAGATGACAGACACACCACCAAAAGGATGATGGAGCTAACTCACACTGACTACTACCATCAAAAGGATATTAGAGCAAAACACTCGCACATTCTGACATCAACAATAGAATAGACCCACCACCAAAAGGATGTTGGAGCGAACTCACGCTGGCTACTACCACCAAAAGGATGATAGAGAAAAGCACTCGCACAATCTGACATCAACAAGATGACAGACCTACCACCAAAAGGATGATGGAGCAAACTCACTCCGGCTACTACGACCAAAAGGCTGATAGAGCAAATACTCGCACAATCTGACATCAACAAGATGACAGATCCACCACCAAAAGGCTGAAGGAGCAAACTCACACCGGCTACTACCACCAAAAGACTGATAGAGCAAAAAATCGCAGAATCTGACATCAACAAGATGACAGACCTACCACGAAAAGGATGATGGAGCAAACTCACACTGGCTACAACCACCAAAAGACTGATAGAGAAAATACTCGCACAATCTGACATCAACAAGATGACAGACACACCACCAAAAGGATGATGGAGCTAACTCACACGGATTACTTCCATCAAAAGTATGATAGAGCAAAACACTAGCACAATCTGACATCAACAAGATAATAGACCCACCACCAAAAGGATGCTAGAGCAAACTCACGCCGGCTACTACAAACAAAAGGCTGATAGAGCAAACACTCGCACAATCTAACATCAACAAGATGACAGACACCCCACCAAATGGATGATAGAGCTAACTCACATCGACTACTACCACCAAAAGGATGATAGAGTAAAACTCTCGCACAATATGACATCAACAAGATGACAGACCTACCACCAAAAAGAAGATGGAGAGAACTCACACCGGCTACTACCACCAAAAGAATGATAGAGCAAAATACTCACAAAATCTGACATCAACAAGATGACAGACCCACCACCAAAAGGATGATGGAAGGAACTCACACAGGCTACTACCACCAAAAGGATGATAGAGCAACACACTAGCACAATCTGCCATCAACAAGATGAGAGAGCCACCACCAAAAGGATGATGGAGCAAACTCACACCGGCTAATCCCATCAAAAGGATGATATAGCAAAACACTCGCATAATCTGACATCAACAAGATAACACACACACCACCAAAAGGATGATAGAGAAAACTCACACCGGCTACTACAAACAAAAGGCTGATAGAGCAAACACTCGCACAATCTTACATCAACAAGATGACAGACACCCCACGAAATGGATGATAGAATTAACTCACACCGACTACTACCACCAAAAGGTTGTTATAGTAAAACTCTCGCACAATCTGACATCAACAAGATGACAGACCTACCACCAAAAAGAAGATGGAGAGAACTCACACCGGCTACTACCACCAAAAGGATGATAGAGCAAAACACTCGCACAATCTGACATCAACAAGATGACAGACCCACCACCAAAAGGATGATGGAGCAAACTCACACCGGCTACTACCACCAAAAGACTGATAGAGAAAAAAATCGCACAATCTGACATCAACAAGATGACAGACCTACCACCAAAAGGATGATAGAGGAAACTCACACAGGCTACTACCACCAAAAGACTGATAGAGCAAATACTCGCAGAATCTGACATCAACAAGATGACAGACACACCACCAAAAGGATGATGGAGCTAACTCACACCGACTACTTCCATTAAAAGGATGATAAATTAAAACACTCGCACAATCTGACATCAACAAGATTATAGAACCACCACCAAAAGGATGCTGGAGCGAACTCACGCCGGATACTACCACCAAAAGGATAATAGAGAAAAACACTCTCACAATTTGACATCAACAAGATGACAGGCCTAACACCCAAAGGATGATGGAGCAAACTCACACCGGCTACTAAGACCAAAAGGCTGATAGAGCAAATACTCGCACAATCTGACATCAACAAGATGACAAACACACCACCAAAAGGATGATGGAGCTAACTCACACCGGTTACTACCACCAAAAGGCTGATAGAGCAAATCCTCGCACAATCTGACATTAACAAGATGACAAACAAACCACCAAAAGGATGACGGAGCTAACTCACACCAACAACTACCACCAAAAGGATGATAGAGAAAAACACACGAACAATCTGACATCAACAAGATGACAGACCCACCACCAAAAGGATGATGGAGCAAACTCACACCGGCTACTACCAACAAAAGGTTGATGGAGCAAACACTCACACAGTCTAACATCAACAAGATGACAAACACCCCTCCAAATGGATGATAGAGCTAACTCACACCGACTACTACCACCAAAAGGATGATAGAGTAAAACTCTTGCACAATCTGACATCAACAAGATGACAGACCCACCACCAAAAAGAAGATGGTGCGAACTCACACCGGCTACTACCACCAAAAGGCTGATAGAGCAAAAAATCGCACAATCTGTCATAAACAAGATGACAGACACACCACCAAAAGGATGATGGAGCAAACTCACACCGGCTACTACCACCAAAAGACTGATAGAGAAAATACTCGCACAATCTGACATCAACAAGATGACAGACACACCACCAAAAGGATGATGGAGCTAACTCACATCGACTACTTCCATCAAAAGGATGATAGAGCAAAACACTCGCACAATCTGACATCAACAAGATAATAGACCCATCGCCAAAAGGATGCTGGAGCAAACTCACGCCGGCTACTACAAACAAAAGGCTAATAGAGTAAACACTCGCACAATCTAACATCAACAAGATGACAGACACCCCACCAAATGGATGATAGAGCTAACTCACACCGACTACTACCACCAAAAGAATGATATAGTAAAACTCTCGCACAATCTGACATCAACAAGATGACAAACCTACCACCAAAAAGAAGATGGAGAGAACTCACACCGGCTACTACCACCAAAAGGATGATATAGCAAAACACTCGCTCAATTTGACATCAACAAGATGACAGACCCACTACCAAAAGGATGATGGAGCAAACTCACACCGACTACTACCACCAAAAGACTGATAGGGCAAAAAATCGCACAATATGACATCAACAAGATGACAGACCTACCCCTAAAAGGATGATGGAGCAAACTCACATAGGCTACTACCACCAAAAGACTGATAGAGCAAATACTTGCACAATCTGACATCAACAAAATGACAGACACACCACTAAAAGGATGATGGAGCTAACTCACACCGACTACTTCCATCAAAAGGATGATAGAGCAAAACACCCGCACAATCTTACATCAACAAGATAATAGACCCACCACCAAAAGGATGTTGGAGCAAACTCAGGCCAGCTACTACCACTAAAAGGATGATAGAGAAAAGCACTCGCACAATCTGAAATCAACAACATGACAGACCTACCACCAAAAGGATGATGGAGCAAACTCACACCGGCTACTACAAACAAAAGGCTGATAGAGCAAACACTCGCACAATCTAACATCAACAAGATGACAGACACCACACCAAATGGATGATAGAGTTAACTCACACCGACTACTACCACCAAAAGGATGATATAGTAAAACTCACGCACAATCTGACATTAACAAGATGACAGACCTACCACCAAAAAGATGATGGAGAGAACTCACACCGGCTACTACCACCAAAAGGATGATAGATCAAAACACTCGCATAATCTGACATCAACAAGATGACAGACCCACCACCAAAAGGATGATGGAGCAAACTCACACCGGCTACTACCACCAAAAGACTGATAGAGCAAAAAATCGCACAATCTGACATCAACAAGATGACAGACCTACCACCAAAAGGATGATGGAGGAAACTCACACAGGCTACTACCACGAAAAGTTGATAGAGCAAATACTCGCACAATATGACATCAACAAGATGACAGACACACCACCAAAAGGATGATGGAGCTAACTCACACCGACTAATTCCATCAAAAGGATGATAGAGCAAAACACTCGCACAATCTGACATCAACAAGATAATAGACCCATCGCCAAAAGGATGCTGGAGCAAACTCACGCTTGCTACTATAAACAAAAGGCTGATAGAGCAAACACTCGCACAATCTAAAATCAACAAGATGACAGACACCACACCAAATGGATGATAGAGTTAACTCACACCGACTACTACCACCAAAAGGATGATATAGTAAAAATCTCGCACAATCTGACATCAACAAGATGACAGACCTACCACCAAAAAGATGATGGAGAGAACTCACACCGGCTACTACCACCAAAAGGATGATAGAGCAAAACACTCGCACAATCTGACATCAACAAGATGACAGACCAACCACCAAAAGGATGATGGAGCAAACTCACACCGGCTACTACCACCAAAAGACTGATAGAGCAAAAAATCGCACAATCTGACATCAACAAGATGACAGACCTACCACCAAAAGGATGATGGAGGAAACTCACATAGGCTACTACCACGAAAAGACTGATAGAGCAAATACTCGCACAATCTGACATCAACAAGATGACAGACACACCACCAAAAGGATGATGGAGCTAACTCACACCGACTACTTCCATTAAAAGGATGATAAATCAAAACACTCGCACAATCTGACATCAACAAGATTATAGACACACCACCAAAAGGATGCTGGAGCAAACTCACGCCGGCTACTACCACCAAAAGGATGATAGAGAAAAGCACTCTCACAATCTGCCATCAACAAGATGACAGACCTAACACCCAAAGGATGATGGAGCAAACTCACACCGGCTACTAAGACCAAAAGGATGATAGAGCAAATACTCGCACAATCTGACATCAACAAGATGACAAACACACCACCAAAAGGATAATGGAGCTAACTCACACCGGCTACTACCACCAAAAGGCTGATAGAGAAAATACTCGCACAATCTGACATCAACAAGATGACAAACAAACCACCAAAAGGATGACGGAGCTAACTCACACCAACAACTACTACCAAAAGGATGATAGAGAAAAACACTCGAACAATCTGACATCAACAAGATGACAGACCCACCACCAAAAGGATGATGGAGCAAACTCACACCGGCTACTACCAACAAAAGGTTGATGGAGCAAACACTCACACAGTCTAACATCAACAAGATGACAGACACCCCTCCAAATGGATGATAGAGCTAACTCACACCGACTACTACCACCAAAAGGATGATAGAGTAAAACTCTTGCACAATCTGACATCAACAAGATGACATACCTACGACCAAAAAGAAGATGGTGCGAACTCACAACGGCTACTACCATCAAAAGGATGATAGAGAAAAACACTCGCACAATCAGACATCAACAAGATGACAGACCCACCACCAAAAGGATGATGGAGCAAACTCACACCGGCTACTACCACCAAAAGGCTGATAGAGCAAAAAATTGCACAATCTGTCATAAACAAGATGACAGACACACCACCAAAAGGATGATGGAGCAAACTCACACCGGCTACTACCACCAAAAGACTGATAGAGAAAATACTCGCACAATCTGACATCAACAAGATGACAGACACACCACCAAAAGGATGATGGAGCTAACTCACGCTGACTACTTCCATCAAAAGGATGATAGAGAAAAACACTCGCACAATCTGACATCAACAAGATAATAGACCCATCACCAAAAGGATGTTGGAGCAAACTCACGCCGGCTACTACAAACAAAAGGCTGATAGAGCAAACACTCGCACAATCTAACATCAACAAGATGACAGACACCCCACCAAATGGATAATAGAGCTAACTCACACCGACTACTACCACCAAAAGAATGATATAGTAAAACTCTCGCATAATCTGACATCAACAAGATGACAGACCTACCACCAAAAAGAAGATGGAGAGAACTCACACCGGCTACTACCACCAAAAGTATGATATAGCAAAACACTCGCACAATTTGACATCAACAAGATGACAGACCCACCACCAAAAGGATGATAAGGCAAACTCACACCGACTACTACCACCAAAAGACTGATAGAGCAAAAAATCGCACAATCTGACATCAACAAGATGACAGACCAACCCCTAAAAGGATGATGGAGAAAACTCACAAAGGCTACTACCACCAAAAGACTGATAGAGCAAATACTTGCACAATCTGACATCAACAAAATGACAGACACACCACCAAAAGGATGATGGAGCTAACTCACACCGACTACTTCCATCAAAAGGATGATAGAGCAAAACACTCGCACAATCTTACATCAACAAGATAATAGACCCACCACTAAAAGGATGTTCGAGCAAACTCAGGCCAGCTACTACCACTAAAAGGATGATAGAGAAAAGCACTCGCACAATCTGAAATCAACAACATGACAGACCTACCACCCAAAGGATGATGGAGCAAACTCACACCGGCAACTACGACCAAAAGGCTGATATAGCAAATACTCGCACAATCTGACATCAACAAGATAACAAACACACCACCAGTAGGATGATGGAGCTAACTCAAACCGGCTACTACCACTAAAAGGCTGATAGAGCAAATACTCGCACAATCTGATATCAACAAGATGACAAACACACCACCAAAAGGATGATGGAGCTAACTCACGCCGACTACTACCAAAAGGATGATAGAGCAAAACACTCGCACAATCTGACAGCCACAAGATGACAGACCCACCACCAAAAGGATGATGGAGCAAACTCACACCGGCTACTACCAACAAAAGGTTGATGGAGCAAACACTCGCACAATCTAACATCATCAAGATGACAGACACCCCTCCAAATGGATGATAGAGCTAACTCACACCGACTACTACCACCAAAAGGATGATAGAGTAAAACTCTTGCACCATCTGACATCAAAAAGATGACATACCTACCACCAAAAAGATGATGGAGCAAACTCACACCTGCTACTACCACCAAAAGACTGATAGAGCAAAAAATCGCACAATCTGTCATCAACAAGATGACAATTACACCACCAAAAGGATGATGCAGCAAACTCACACCGACTACTACCACCAAAAGACTGATAGAGCAAATACTCGCACAATCTGACATCAACAAGATGACTGACACACCACCAAAAGCATGATGGAGGTAACTCACACCGACTACAACCATCAAAAGGATGATAGAGAAAAACACTCGCACAATCTGACATCAACAAGATAATAGACCCACCACCAAAAGGATGCTGGAGAGAATGCACGCCAGCTATTACCACCAAAAGGATGATAGAGAAAAGCACTCGCACAATCTGAAATCAACAAGATGACAGACCTACCACCAAAAGGATGATGGAGGAAACTCAAACCGGCTACAACGACTAAAAGGCTGATAGAGCAAATACTCGCACAATCTGACATCAACAAGATGACAAACACACCACCAAAAGAATGATGCAGCTAACTCACACCGACTACTACCACTAAAAGGATGATAGAGCAAAAGACTCGCACAATCTGAAATCAACAACATGACAGACCTACCATCAAAAGGATGATGGAGCAAACTCACACTGGCTACTACCACCAAAAGGATGATAGAGAAAAGCACTCTCACAATCTGATATGAATAAGATGACAAACCTACCACTAAAAGGATGATGGAGCTAACTCACACCGACAACTACCACCAAAAGGATGATAGAGCAAAACACTCGCACAATCTGACATCCACAAGATGACAGACCCACCACCAAAAGGATGATGGAGCAAACTCACACCGGCTACTACCAACAAAAGGTTGATGGAGCAAACACTCGCACAATCTAACATCAACAAGATGACAGACACCCCTCCAAATGGATGATAGAGCTAACTCACACCGACTACTACCACCAAAAGGATGATAGAGTAAAACTCTTGCACAATCTGACATCAACAAGATGACAAACCTACCACCAAAAAGATGATGGAGCAAACTCACACAGGCTACTACAACCAAAAGACTGATAGAGCAAAAAATCGCACAATCTATCATTAACAAGATGACAGACACACGACCAAAAGGATGATGGTGCAAACTCACACCGACTACTACCACCAAAAGACTGATAGAGCAAATACTCGCACAATCTGACATCAACAAGATGACTGACACACCACTAAAAGGATGATGGAGCTAACTCACAGCGACTACTACCATCAAAAGGATGATAGAGAAAAACACTCGCACAATCTGACATCAACAAGATAATAGACCCACCACCAAAAGGATGCTGGAGAGAACGCACGCCAGCTACTACCACCAAAAGGATGATAGAGAAAAGCACTCGCACAATCTGAAATCAACAAGATGATAGACCTACCACCAAAAGGATGATGGAGGAAACTCAAACGGCTACAACGACCAAAAGGCTGATAGAGCAAATACTCGCACAATCTAACATCAACAAGATGACAGACACACCACCAAAAGAATGATGGAGCAAACTCACACCGACTACTACCACCAAAAGACTGATAGAGAAAAAAATCGCACAATCTGACATCAACAAGATGAGAGACCTACCCCTAAAAGGATGATGGAGAAAACTCACAGAGGCTACTACCACCAAAAGACTGATAGAGCAAATACTTGCACAATCTGACATCAACAAGATGACAGACACACCATCAAAAGGATGATAGAGCAAAACACTCGCACAATCTTACATCAACAAGATAATAGACCCACCACCAAAAGGATGTTGGAGCAAACTTAGGCCAGCTACTACCACTAAAAGGATGATAGAGAAAAGCACTCGCACAATCTGAAATCAACAAGATGACAAACCTACCACCAAAAGGATGATGGAGCAAACTCACACCGGCTACTACGACCAAAAGGCTGATATAGCAAATACTCGCACAATCTGACATACACAAGATAACAGACACACCACCAAAAGGATGATGGACCTAACTCACACCGACTACTACCTCCAAAAGGCTGATAGAGCAAATACTCGCACAATCTGACATCAACAAGATGACAAACACACAACCAAAAGAATGACGGAGCTAACTCACACCAACAACTACCACCAAAAAGAATGATAGAGCAAAACACTCGCACAATCTGACATACACAAGATGACAGACCCACCACCAAAAGGATGATGGAGCAAACTCACACCGGCTAATACCAACAAAAGGTTGATGGAGCAAACACTCGCACAATCTAACATCAACAAGATGACAGACACCCCTCTAAATGGATGATAGAGCTAACTCACACCGACTGCAACCACCAAAAGGATGATAGAGTAAAACTCTTGCCCAATCTGACATCAACAAGATGACAGACCTACCACCAAAAAGATGATGGATCAAACTCACACCGGCTACTACCATCAAAAGACTGATAGAGCAAAAAATCGCACAATCTGTCATTAACAAGATGACAGACACACCACCAAAAGGATGATGGTGCAAACTCACACCGGCTACTACCACCAAAAGACTGATAGAGCAAATACTCGGACAATCTGACATCAACAAGATGACAGACACACCACCAAAAGGATGATGGAGCTAACTTATACCGACTACTACCATCAAAAGGATGATAGAACAAAACACTCGCACAATCTGACATCAACAAGAAAATAGACCCACCACCAAAAGGATGCTGGAGAGAACGCACACCAGCTACTACCACCAAAAGGATGATAGAGAAAAGCACTCGCACAATCTGGAGTCAACAAGATGACAGACCTACCACCAAAAGGATGATGGAGGAAACTCAAACCGGCTACAACGATCAAAAGGCTGATAGAGCAAATACTCGCACAATCTGACATCAACAAGATGACAGACACACCACCAAAGGAATGATGGAGCTAACTAACACCGACTACTATCATCAAAAGGATGATAGAGCAAAAGACTCGCACAATCTGACATCAATAAGATTATAGACCCACCACCAAAAGAATGCTGGAGCGAACTCTCGTCGGCTACTACCACCAAAAGGATGATAGAGAAAAGCACTCTCACAATATGATATGAACAAGATGACAGACCTACCACCAAAAGGATGATGGAGCAAACTCACATCGTCTACTAAGACCAAAAGGCTGATAGAGCAAATACTCGCAGAATCTGACATCAACAAGATGACAAACACACCACCAAAAGGATGACGGAGCTAACTCACACCAACAACTACCACCAAAAGGCTGATAGACCAAATACTCGCACAATCTGACATCAACAAGATGACAAACACATCACCAAAAGGATGACGGAGCTAACTCACACCAACAACTACTACCAAAAGGATGATAGAGCAAAACACTCGCACAATCTGACATACACAAGATGACAGACCCACCACCAATAGGATGATGGAGCAAACGCACACCGGCTAATACCAACAAAAGGTTGATGGAGCAAACACACGCACAATCTAACATCAACAAGATGATAGACACCTCTCCAAATGGATGATAGAGCTAACTCACACCAACTACTACCACTAAAAGGATGATAGAGTAAAACTCTTGCACAATCTGACATCAACACGATGACAGACCTACCACCAAAAAGATGATGGAGCAAACTCACTCCGGCTACTACCACCAAAAGACTGATAGAGCAAAAAATCGCACAATCTGTCATCAACAAGATGACAGACACACCACCAAAAGGATGATGGAGCAAACTCACACCGGCTACTACCACCAAAAGACTGATAGAGCAAATACTCGCACAATCTGACATCATCAAGATGACAGACACACCAACAAAAGGATGAAGGAGCTAACTCACATCCACTACTACCATCAAAAGGATGATAGAGCAAAACACTCTCACAATCTGACGTCAACAAGATAATAGACCCACCACCAAAAGGATGCTGGAGCGAACGCACGCCAACTACTACCACCAAAAGGATGATAGAGAAAAGCACTCGCACAATCTGAAATCAACAAGATGACAGACCTACTACCAAAAGGATGATGGAGGAAACTCAAACCGGCTACAACGACCAAAAGGCTGATAGAGCAAATACTCGCACAATCTGACATCAACAAGATGCAGACACACCACCAAAAGAATGATAGAGCTAACTCACACCGACTACTATCATCAAAATGATGATAGAGCAAAAGACTCGCACAATCTGACATCAATAAGATTATAGACCCACCACCAAAAGGATGCTGGAGCGAACTCTCGCCGGCTACTACCACCAAAAGGATGATAGAGAAAAGCACTCTCACAATCTGATATGAACAAGATGACAGACCTACCACCAAAAGGATGATGGAGCAAACTCACATCGGCTACTAAGACCAAAAGGCTGATAGAGCAAATACTCGCACAATCTGACATCAACAAGATGACAAACACACCACCAAAAGGATGATGGAGCTAACTCACACGGACTACTACCACCAAAAGGCTGATAGAGGAAATACTCGCACAATCTGACTTCAACAAGATGACAAACACACCACCAAAAGGATGACGGAGCTAACTCACACCAACAACTACAACCATAAGGATGATAGAGCAAAACACTCGCACAATCTGACATCCACAAGATGACAGACCCACCACCAAAAGGATGATGGAGCAAACTCACACAGGCTAATACCAACAAAAGGTTGATGGAGCAAACACTCGCACAATCTAACATCAACAGGATGACAGACAACCCTCCAAATGGATGATAGAGCTAACTCACACCAACTAATACCACCAAAAGGATGATAGAGTAAAACTCTTACACAATCTGACATCAACAAGATGACAAACCTACCACCAAAAAGATGATGGAGCAAACTCACACCGGCTACTACCACCAAAAGACTGATAGAGCAAAAAATTGCACAATCTGTCATCAACAAGATGACAGACACACCACCAAAAGGATGATGGTGCAAACTCACACCGGCTACTACCACCAAAAGACTGATAGAGCAAATACTCGCATAATCTGACATCAACAAGATGAAAGACACACCACCAAAAGGATGATGGAGCTAACTCACACCGACTACTACCATCAAAAGGATGATAGAGCAAAACACTCGCACAATCTGACGTCAACAAGATAATAGACCCACCACCAAAAGGATGCTGGAGCGAACGCACGCCAGCTACTACCACCAAAAGGATGATAGAGAAAAGCACTCGCACAATCTGAAATCAACAAGATGACAGACCTACCACCAAAAGGATGATGGAGGAAACTCAAACCGGCTACAACGACCAAAAGGCTGATAGAGCAAATACTCGCACAATCTGACATCAACAAGATGACAAACACACCACCAAAAGAATGATGGAGCTAACTCACACCGACTACTATCATCAAAAGGATGATAGAGCAAAAGACTCGCACAATCTGACATCAATAAGATTATAGACCCACCACCAAAAGAATGCTGGAGCGAACTCTCGTCGACTACTACCACCAAAAGGATGATAGAGAAAAGCACTCTCACAATCTTATATGAACAAGATGACAGACCTACCACCAAAAGGATGATGGAGCAAACTCACACCGGCTACTAAGACCAAAAGGCTGATAGAGCAAATACTCGCACAATCTGACATCAACAAGATGACAATAACACCACTAAAAGGATGACAGAGCTAACTCACACCAACAACTACCATCAAAAGGCTGATAGACCAAATACTCGCACAATCTGACATCAACAAGATGACAAACACACAACCAATAGGATGACGGAGCTAACTCACACCAACAACTACTACCAAAAGGATGATAGAGCAAAACACTCGCACAATCTGACATACACAAGATGACAGACCCACCACCAAAAGGATGATGGAGCAAACGCACACCGGCTAATACCAACAAAAGGTTGATGGAGCAAACACACGCACAATCTAACATCAACAAGATCACAGACACCCCTCCAAATGGATGATAGAGCTAACTCACACCAACTACTACCACCAAAAGGATGATAGAGTAAAACTCTTGCACAATCTGACATCAACAAGATGAAAGACCTACCACCAAAAAGATGATGGAGAAAACTCACACCGGCTACTACCAACAAAAGACTGATGGAGCAAAACACTCGCACAATCTAACGTCAACAAGATAATAGGACCACCACCAAAAGGATGATGGAGCGAACGCACGCCAGCTACTACAACCAAAAGGATGATAGAGAAAAGCACTCGCACAATCTGAAATCAACAAGATGACAGACCTACCACCAAAAGGATAATGGAGGAAACTCAAACCGGCTACAACGACCAAAAGGCTGATAGAGCAAATACTCGCACAATCTGACATCAACAAGATGACAGACACACCACCAAAAGTATGATGGAGCTAACTCACACCGACTACTATCATCAAAAGGATGATAGAGCAAAAGACTCGCACAATCTGACATCAACAAGATGACAAACACACCACCAAAAGGATGACGGAGATAACTCACACCAACAACTACCACCAAAAGGATGATAGAGCAAAACACTCGCACAATCTGACATTAACAAGATGACAGACCCACCACCAAAAGGATGATGGAGTAAACTCAAATTGGCTACTACCAACAAAAGGCTGATGGAGCAAACACTCGCACAGTCTAACATCAACAAGATGACAGACACCCCACCAAATGGATCATATAGCTTACTCACACCGACTACTAACAACAAAAGGATGATAGAGTAAAACTCTTGCACAATCTAACATCAGCAAGATGACAGACCTACCACCAAAAAGAAGATGGTGCAAACTCACACCGGCTACTACCACCAAAAGGATGATAGAGAAAAACACTCGCACAATCTGATATCAACAAGATGACAGACCTACCACCAAAAGGATGATGGAGCAAACTCACACTGGCTACTACCACCAAAAGACTAATAGAACAAAAAATCGCACAATCTGACATCAACAAGATGACAGACCGACAACCAAAAGGATGATGGAGCAAACTCACACCGGCTACTACCACCAAAAGACTGATAGAGCAAATACTCGCACAATCTGACATCAACAAGATGACAGACACACCATCAAAAGAATGATGGAGGTAACTCACACCAAGAACTACCACCAAAAGGATGATAGAGCAAAACATACGCACAATCTGACATCCACAAGATGACAGACCCACCACCAAAAGGATGATGGAGCAAACTCACACCGGCTACTACCAACAAAAGGTTGATAGAGAAAAGCACTCGCACAATCTGAAATCAAAAAGATGACAGACCTACCACCAAAAAGATGATGGAGGAAACTCAAACCGGCTACAACGACCAAAAGGCTGATAGAGCAAATACTCGCACAACCTGACATCAACAAGATGATAGACACACCACCAAAAGAATGATGGAGCTAACTAACACCGACTACTATCATCAAAAGGATGATAGAGCAAAACACTCGCACAATCTGACATGAACAAGATGATAGACACACCACCAAAAGAATGATGGAGCTAACTCACACCGACTACTACCACCAAAAGGATGATATAGTAAAACTCTCGCACAATCTGACATCAACAAGATGACAGACCTACCACCAAAAAGAAGATGGAGAGAACTCACACCGGCTACTACCACCAAAAGGATGATAGAGAAAAACACTCGCACAATCTGTCATCAACAAGATGACAGACCCACCACCAAAAGGATGATGGAGCAAAATCACACCGACTACTACCACCAAAAGACTGATAGAGCAAAAAATCGCACAATTTGACATCAACAAGATGACAGACCTACCACCAAAAGGATGATGGAGCAAACTCACACAGGCTACTACCACCAAAAGACTGATAGAGAAAATACTTGCATAATCTGACATCAACAAAATGACAGACACACCATCAAAAGGATGATGGAGCTAACTCACACCGACTACTTCCATCAAAAGGATGATAGAGCAAAACACTCGCACAATCTGACATCAACAAGATAATAGACCCACCACCAAAAGGATGTTGGAGCAAACTCACGCCAGCTACTACCACTAAAAGGATGATAGAGAAAGGCACTCGCAGAATCTGAAATCAACAAGATGACAGACCTACCACCAAAAGGATGATGGAGCAAACTCACACCGGCTACTACGACCAAAAGGCTGATATAGCAAATACTCGCACAATCTGACATCAACAAGATAACAGACACACCACCAAAAGGATGATGGAGCTAACTCAAACCGGCTACTACCACTAAAAGGCTGATAGAGCAAATACTCGCACAGTCTGATATCAACAAGATGACAAACACACCATCAAAAGGATAACGGAGCTAACTCACACCAACAACTACCACCAAAAGGATGATAGAGCAAAACACTCGCACAATTTGACATCAACAAGATGACATACCTACCACCAAAAGGATGATGGAGCAAACTCACACCAGCTACTACCAACAAAAGGCTGATGGAGCAAACACTCGCACAGTCTAACATCAACAAGATGACAGACACCCCACCAAATGAATGATATAGCTAACTCACACCGACTACTAACACCAAAAGGATGATAGAGTAAAACTATTGCACAATCTGACATCAACAAGATGACAGACCTACCACCAAAAAGAAGATGGTGCGAACTCACACCGGCTACTACCACCAAAAGGATGATAGAGAAAAACACTCGCACAATCAGACATCAACAAGATGACAAACCCACCACCAAAAGAATGATGGAGCAAACTCACACCGGCTACTACCACCAAAAGACTGATAGAGCAAAAAATCGCACAATCTGATATCAACAAGATGACAAACACACCACCAAAAGGATGATGGAGCTAACTCACACCGACTACTACCATCAAAAGGATGATAGAGTAAAACACTCGCACAATCTGACATAACAAGATAATAGACCCACCACCAAAAGGATGCTAGAGCGATTGCACGCCAGCTACTACGACCAAAAGGATGGTAGAGAAAAGCACTCGCACAATCTGAAATCAACAAGATGACAGACCTACCACCAAAAGGATGATGGAGGAAACTCAAACCGGCTACAACGACCAAAAGGCTGATAGAGCAAATACTCGCACAATCTGACATCAACAAGAAGATAGACACACCACCAAAAGAATGATGGAGCTAACTCACATCGACTACTATCATCAAAAGGATGATAGAGCAAAACACTCGCACAATCTAACATCAACCAGATTATAGACCCACCACCAAAACGATGCTGGAGCGAAATCACGCCGGCTACTACCACCAAAAGGATGATAGAGAAAAACACTAGCACAATCTGACATCAACAAGATGATAGACCTACCACCAAAAGGATGATGGAGCAAACTCACACCGGCTACTAAGACCAAAAGGCTGATAGAGCAAATACTCGCACAATCTGACATCAACAAGATGACAGACACACCACCAAAAGGATGATGGAGCTAACTCACACCGGCTACTACCACCAAAAGGCTGATAGAGCAAATACTCGCACAATCTGATATCAACAAGATGACAAACACACCACCAAAAGGATAACGGGGCTAACTCACACCAACAACTACCACCAAAAGGATGATAGAGCAAAACACTCGCACAATTTGCCATCAACAAGATGACAGAACCACCACCAAAAGGATGATGGAGCAAACTCACACCGGCTACTACCAACAAAAGGATGATGGAGCAAACACTCGCACAGTCTAACATCAACAAGATGACAGACACCCCACCAAATGGATGATATAGCTAACTCACACCGACTACTAACACCAAAAGGATGATAGAGTAAAACTCTTGCACAATCTGACATCAACAAGATGACAGACCTACCACCAAAAAGTAGATGGTGCGAACTCACACCGGCTACTACCACCAAAAGGATGATAGAGAAAAACACTCGCACAATCAGACATCAACAACATGACAAGCCCACCACCAAAAGGATGATGGAGCAAACTCACACCGGCTACTACCACCAAAAGACTAATAGAGCAAAAAATCGCACAATCTGATATCAACAAGATGACAGACACACCACCAAAAGGATGATGGAGCTAACTCACACCGACTACTACCATCAAAAGGATGATAGAGCAAAACACTCGCACAATCTGACATAACAAGATAATAGACCCACCACCAAAAGGATGCTAGAGCGAACGCACGCCAGCTACTACGACCAAAAGGATGATAGAGAAAAGCACTCGCACAATCTGAAATCAACAAGATGACAGACCTACCACCAAAAGGATGATGGAGGAAACTCAAACCAGCTACAACGACCAAAAGGCTGATAGAGCAAATACTCGCACAATCTGACATCAACAAGATGATAGACACACCACCAAAAGAATGATGGAGCTAACTCACACCGACTACTATCATCAAAAGGATGATAGAGCAAAACACTCGCACAATCTAACATCAACAAGATTATAGACCAACCACCAAAACGATGCTGGAGCGAAATCACGCCGGCTACTACCACCAAAAGGATGATAGAGAAAAGCACTCGCACAATCTGACATCAACAAGATGACAGACCTACCACCAAAAGGATGATGGAGCAAACTCACACCGGTTACTAAGACCAAAAGGCTGATAGAGCAAATACTCGCACAATCTTACATCAACAAGATGACAGACACACCACCAAAGGGATGATGGAGCTAACTCACACCGGCTACTACCACCAAAAGGCTGATAGAGCAAATACTCGCACAATCTGACATCAACAAGATGACAAACACACCACCAAAAGGATGATGGAGCTAACTCACACTGGCTACTACCACCAAAAGGCTGATAGAGCAAATACTCGCACAATCTGACATCAACAAGATGACAAACACACCACCAAAAGGTTGACGGAGCTACTTACACAAACAACTACCACCAAAAGGATGATAGAGCAAAACACTCGCACAATCTTACATCAACAAAATGACAGACACCCCACCAAATGTATGATATATCTAACTCACACCGACTACTAACACCAAAAGGATGATAGAGTAAAACTCTTGCACAATCTGACATCAACAAGATGACAGACCTACCACCAAAAAGGAGATGGTGCAAACTCACACCGGCTACTACCACCAAAAGGATGATAGAGAAAAACACTCGCACAATCAGACATCCACAAGATGACAAACCCACCACCAAAAGGATGATGGAGCAAACTCACACCGGCTACTACCACCAAAAGACTGATAGAGCAAAAAATCGCACAATCTGACATCAACAAGATGACAGACACACCACCAAAAGAATGATGGAGCAAACTCACACCGGCTACTACCACCAAAAAACTGATAGAGCAAATACTCGCTTAATCTGATATCAACAAGATGGCAGACACACCACCAAAAGGATAATGGAGCTAACTCACACAGACTACTACCATCAAAAGGATGATAGAGCAAAACACTGGCACAATCTGACATCAACAAGATAATAGACCCACCACCAAAAGGATGCTGGAGCGAACGCACACCAGCTACTACCACAAAAAGGATGATAGAGAAAAGCACTCGCACAATCTGACATCAACAAGATGACAGACACACCACCAAAAGGATGATGGAGCTAACTCACACCGGCTACAACGACCAAAAGGATGATAGAGCAAATACTCGCACAATCTGACATCAACAAGATAATAGACCCACCACCAAAAGGATGCTGGAGCGAAATCACGCCGGCTACTACCACCAAAAGGATGATAGAGAAAAGCACTCGCACAATCTGACATCAACAAGATGACAAACCTACCACCAAAAGGATAATGGAGCAAACTCACACCGGCTACTAAGACCAAAAGGCTGATAGAGCAAATACTCGCACAATCTGATATCAACAAGATGACAGACACACCACCAAAAGGATGATGGAGCTAACTCACACCGGCTACTACCACCAAAAGGCTCATAGAGCAAATACTCGCACAATCTGACATCAACAAGATGACAAACACACCACCAAAAGGATGACGGAGCTAACTCACACCAACAACTAGCACCAAAAGGATGATAGAGCAAAACACTCGCACAATCTGACATCAACAAGATGACAGACCCATCACCAAAAGGATGACGGAGCTAACTCACACCAACAACTACCACCAAAAGGATGATAGAGTAAAACACTCGCACAATCTGACATCAACAAGATTACAGACACCCCACCAAATGGATGATAAAGCTAACTCACACCAACTACTAACACCAAAAGGATGATAGAGAAAAACACTCGCACAATCAGACATCAACAAGATGACAGACCCACCACCAAAAGGATGACGGAGCAAACTCACACCGGCTACTACCACCAAAAGACTGATAGAGTAAAAAATCGCACAATCTGACATCAACAAGATGACAGACACACCACCAAAAAGATGATGGAGCAAACTCACACCGGCTACTACCACCAAAAGACTGATAGAGCAAATACTCGCACAATGTAACATCAACAAGATGACAGACAAACCACCAAAAGGATGATGGAGCTAACTCACACCGACTACTACCACCAAAAGGATGATAGAGCAAAACACTTGCACAATCTGACATCAACAAGATAATAGACCCACCACCAAAAGGATGCTGGAGCGAACTCACGCCAGCTACTACCACCAAAAGGATGATAGAGAAAAGCACTCGCTTAATCTGAAATCAACAAGATGACAGACCTACCACCAAATGGATGATGGAGCAAACTCACACCGTCTACTACGACCAAAAGGCTGATAGAGCAAATACTCGCACAATCTGACATCAACAATATGACAGACCCACCACCAAAAGGATGATAGAGAAAAGCACTCACACCGGCTACTACCAACAAAAGGCTGATGGAGCAAACACTCGCACAGTCTAACATCAGCAAGATGAGAGACACCCCACCAAATGGATGATATAGCTAACTCACACCGACTACTAACACCAAAAGGATGATAGAGTAAAACTCTTGCACAATCTGACATCAACAAGATGACAGACCTACCACCAAAAAGAAGATGGAGCGAACTCACACCGGCTACTACCACCAAAAGGATGATAGAGAAAAACACTCGCACAATAAGACATCAACAAGATGACAGACCCACCACCAAAAGGATGACGGAGCTAACTCACACCAGCTACTACCACCAAAAGACTGATAGAGCAAAAAATCGCACAATCTGACATCCACAAGATGACAGACACACCACCAAAAGGATGATGGAGCAAACTCACACCGGCTACTACCACCAAAAGACTGATAGAGCAAATACTCGCACAATCTAACATCAACAAGATGACAGACACACCACCAAAAGGATGATGGAGCTAACTCACACCGACTACAACCATCAAAAGGATGATAGAGCAAAACACTCGCACAATCTGACATCAACAAGATAATAGACCCACCACCAAAAGGATGCTGGAGCGAACTCACGCCAGCTACTACCACCAAAAGGATGATAGAGAAAAGCACTTGCTTAATCTGAAATCAACAAGATGACAGACCTACCACCAAATGGATAATGGAGCAAACTCATACCGGCTACTACGACCAAAAGGCTGATAGAGCAAATACTCGCACATTCTGACATCAACAAGATGACAGACCCACCACCAAAAGGATGATAGAGAAAAGCACTCACACCGGCTACTACGACCAAAAGGCTGATAGAGCAAATAGTCGCACAATCTGACATCAACAAGATGACAGACACCCTACCAAATGGATGATAGAGCTAACTCACACCGACTACTAACACCAAAAGGATGACAGAGTAAAACTCTTGTACAATCTGACATCAACAAGTTGACAGACCTACCACCAAAAAGAAGATGGAGAGAACTCACAACGGCTACTACCACCAAAAGGATGATAGAGAAAAACACTCGGCCAATCGAACATCAACAAGATGACAGACCCACCACCAAAAGGATGATGGAGCAAACTCACATTGGCTACTACCACCAAAAGACTGATAGAGCAAAAAATCTCAAAATCTGACATCAACAAGATGATAGACACACCACCAAAAGAATGATGGAGCTAACTCACACCGACTAATATCATCGAAAGGATGATAGAGCAAAACACTCGCACAATCTGACATCAACAAGATTATAAACCCACCACCAAAACGATGCTGGAGCGAAATCACGCCGGCTACTACCACCAAAAGGATGATAGAGAAAAGCACTCGCACAATCTGACATCAACAAGATGACAGACCTACCACCAAAAGGATGATGGAGCAAACTCACACCGGCTACTAAGACCAAAAGGCTAATACAGCAAATACTCGCACAGTCTGAGATCAACAAGATGACAGACACATCACCAAAAGGATGATGAAGCTAACTCAGACCGGCTACTACGACCAAAAGGATGATAGAGCAAATACTCGCAAAATCTGACATCAACAAGATAATAGACCCACCACCAAAAGGATGATGGAGCGAACTCACGCCGACTACTACCACCAAAAGTATGATAGAGAAAAGCAGTCGCACAATCTGACATCAACAAGATGACAGACCCACCACCAAAAGGATGATAGAGCAAACTCACATCGGCTACTACCAACAAATGGCTGATGGAGCAAACACTCGCACAATCTAACATCAACAAGATGATAGACACCCCACCAAATGGATGATATAGCTAACTTACACCGACTACTAACACCAAAAGGATGATAGTGTAAAACTCTTACACAATCTAACATCAACAAGATGACAAACCCACCACCAAAAAGAAGATGGAGCAAACTCACACCGGCTACTACCACCAAAAGGATGATAGAGAAAAACACTTGCACAATCAGACATCAACAAGATGACAGACCCACCAACAAAAGGATGATGGAGCAAACTCACACCGGCTACTACCACCAAAAGACTGATAGAGCAAAAAATCGCACAATCTGACATCAACAAGAAGACAGACACTCCATCAAAAGGATGATGGAGCAAACTCACACCGGCTACTACCACCAAAAGACTGATAGAGCAAATACTCGCACAATCTGACATCAACAAGATGACAGACACACCACCAAAAGGATGATGGAGCTAACTCACACTGACTACTACCATCAAAAGGATGATAGAGCAAAACACTCACACAATCTGACATCAACAAGATAATAGACACACCACCAAAAGGATGCTAAAGCGAACTCACACCAGCTATTACCACCAAAAGGATGATAGAGAAAAGCACTCGCATAATCTGAAATCAACAAGATGACAGACCTACCACAAAAAGGATGATGGAGCAAACTCACACTGGCTACTACGAACAATAGACTGATAGAGCAAATACTCGCACAATATGACATCAACAAGATGACAGACACACCACCAAAAGGATGATGGAGCTAACTCACACCGACTACTACCGTCAAAAGGATGATAGATCAAAACACTCGCACAATCTGACATCAACAAGATAATAGACCCACCACCAAAAGGATGATGGAGCGAACTCACGCCGACTACTACCACCAAAAGTATGATAGAGAAAAGCACTCGCACAATCTGACATCAACAAGATGACAGACCCACCACCAAAAGGATGATGGAGCAAACTCACACCGGCTACTACAAACAAATAGCTGATGGAGCAAATACTCGCACAATCTGACATCAACAAGATGACAGACACCCCGCCAAATGGATGATACAGCTAACTCACACCGACTACTAACACCAAAAGGATTATAGAGTAAAACTCTTGCACAATCTGACATCAACAAGATGACAGACGTACCACCAAAAAGAATATGGAGAGAACTCACACCGGCTACTACCATCAAAAGGATGATAGAGAAAAACACTCGCACAATTAGACATCAACAAGATAACAGACCCACCACCAAAAGGATGATGGAGCAAACTCACACCGGCTACTACCACCAAAAGACTGATAGAGCAAAAAATCGCACAATCTGACATCAACAAGATAAAAGACACACCACCAAAAGGATGATGGAGCAAACTCACACCGGCTACTACCACCAAAAGACTGATAGAGCAATTACTTGCACAATCTGACATCAACAAGATGACAGACACACCACCAAAAGGATGATGGAGCTAACTCACACCGACTACTACCATCAAAAGGATGATAGAGCAAATTACTCGCACAATCTGACATCAACAAGATAATAGACCCACCATCAAAAGGATGCTGAAGCGAACTCACGCCAGCTACTACCACCAAAAGGATGATAGAGAAAAGCACTCGCACAATCTGAAATCAACAAGATGACAGACCTACCACCAAAAGGATGATGGAGCAAACTCACACTGGCTACTACGACAAAAAGGCTGATAGAGCAAAGACTCGCACAATCTGACATCAACAAAATGACAGACCCACCACTAAAAGGATGATAGAGAAAACCACTCACACCGGCTACTACGACCAAAAGGCTGATAGAGCAAATACTCGCATAATTTGACATCAACAAGATGACAGACACCCCACCAAATGGATGATAGAGCTAACTCACACCGACTACTAACACCAAAAGGATGATAGAGTAAAACTTTTACACAATCTGACATCAACAAGATGACAGACGTACCACCAAAAAGAATATGGAGAGAACTCACACCGGCTACTACCACCAAAAGGATGATAGAGAAAAACACTCGCACAATCAGACATCAACAAGATGACAGACCCACCACCAAAAGGATGATGAAGCAATCTCACACCGGCTACTACCACCAAAAGACTGATAGAGCAAAAAATCGCACAATCTGACATCAACAAGATGACAGACACACCACCGAAAGGATGATGGAGCAAACACACACCGGCTACTACCACCAAAAGACAGATAGAGCAAATACTCGCACAATCTCACATCAACAAGATGACAGACACACCACCAAAAGGTTGATGGAGCTAACTCACACCGACTACTACCTTCAAAAGGATGATAGAGCAAAACACTCGCACAATCTGACATCAACAAGATAATAGACACACCACCTAAAGGATGCTGGAGCAAACTCACGCCAGCTACTACCACCAAAAGGATGATAGAGAAAAGCACTCGCACAATCTGAAATCAACAAGATCACAGACCTACCACCAAAAGGATGATGGAGCAAACTCACACTGGCTACTACGACCAAAAGGCTGATAGAGCAAATACTCGCAGAATCTGACATCAACAAGATGACAGACACACCACCAAAAGGATGATGGAGCTAACTCACACCGACTACAACCATCAAAAGGATAATAGAGCAAAACACTCGCACAATCTGACGTCAACAAGATAATAGACCCACCACCAAAAGGATGATGGCGCAAACTCACGCCGACTACTACCACCAAAAGTATGATAGAGAAAAGCACTCGCACAATCTGACATCAACAAGATGACAGACCCACCACCAAAAGGATGATGGAGCAAACTCACACCGGCTACTACCAACAAATGGCTGATGGAGCAAACACTCGCACAATCTATCATCAACTAGATGACAGACACCCCACCAAATGGATGATATAGCTAACTCACACCGACTACTAACACCAAAACGATGATAGTGTAAAACTCTTGCACAATCTGACATCAACAAGATGACAGACCTACCACCAAAAAGAAGATGGAGCAAACTCACACCGGCTACTACCACCAAAAGGATGATAGAGAAAAACACTCGCACAATCAGACATCAACAAGATGACAGACCCACCACCAAAAGGATGATGGAGCAAACTCACACCGGCTATTACCACCAAACGACTGATAGAGAAAAAAATTGCACAATCTGACATCAACAAGATGACAAACACAATACCAAAACGATGATGGAGCAAACTCACACCGGCTACTACCACCAAAAGACTGATAGAGCAAATACTTGCACAATCCGACATCAACAAGATGATAGACACACCACCAAAAGGATGATGGAGCTAACTCACACCGACTACTACCTTCAAAAGGATGATAGAGCAAAACACTCGCACAATCTGACATCAACAAGATAATAGACACACCACCTAAAGGATGCTGGAGCGAACTCACGCCAGCTACTACCACCAAAAGGATGATAGAGAAAAGCACTCGCACAATCTGAAATCAACAAGATCACAGACCTACCACCAAAAGGATGATGGAGCAAACTCACACTGGCTACTACGACCAAAAGGCTGATAGAGCAAATACTCGCAGAATCTGACATCAACAAGATGACAGACACACCACCAAAAGGATGATGGAGCTAACTCACACCGACTACAACCATCAAAAGGATGATAGAGCAAAACACTCGCACAATCTGACATCAACAAGATAATAGACCCACCACCAAAAGGATGATGGCGCAAACTCACGCCGACTACTACCACCAAATGTATGATAGAGAAAAGCACTCGTACAATCTGACATCAACAAGATGACAGACCCACCACCAAAAGGATGATGGAGCAAACTCACACCGGCTACTACCAACAAATGGCTGATGGAGCAAACACTCGCACAATCTATCATCAACTAGATGACAGACACCCCACCAAATGGATGATATAGCTAACTCACACCGACTACTAACACCAAAACGATGATAGTGTAAAACTCTTGCACAATCTGACATCAACAAGATGACAGACCTACCACCAAAAAGAAGATGGAGCGAACTCACACCGGCTACTACCACCAAAAGGATGATAGAGAAAAACACTCGCACAATCAGACATCAACAAGATGACAGACCCACCACCAAAAGGATGATGGAGCAAACTCACACCGGCTATTACCACCAAACGACTGATAGAGAAAAAAATTGCACAATCTGACATCAACAAGATGACAGACACAATACCAAAACGATGATGGAGCAAACTCACACCGGCTACTACCACCAAAAGACTGATAGAGCAAATACTTGCACAATCCGACATCAACAAGATGATAGACACACCACCAAAAGGATGATGGAGCTAACTCACACCGACTACTACCTTCAAAAGGATGATAGAGCAAAACACTCGCACAATCTGACATCAACAAGATAATAGACACACCACCTAAATGATGCTGGAGCGAACTCACGCCAGCTACTACCACCAAAAGGATGATAGAGAAAAGCACTCGCACAATCTGAAATCAACAAGATCACAGACCTACCACCAAAAGGATGATGGAGCAAACTCACACTGGCTACTACGACCAAAAGGCTGATAGAGCAAATACTCGCAGAATCTGACATCAACAAGATGACAGACACACCACCAAAAGGATGATGGAGCTAACTCACACCGACTACAACCATCAAAAGGATGATAGAGCAAAACACTCGCACAATCTGACATCAACAAGATAATAGACCCACCACCAAAAGGATGATGGCGCAAACTCACGCCGACTACTACCACCAAAAGTATGATAGAGAAAAGCACTCGCACAATCTGACATCAACAAGATGACAGACCCACCACCAAAAGGATGATGGAGCAAACTCACACCGGCTACTACCAACAAATGGCTGATGGAGCAAACACTCGCACAATCTATCATCAACTAGATGACAGACACCCCACCAAATGGATGATATAGCTAACTCACACCGACTACTAACACCAAAACGATGATAGTGTAAAACTCTTGCACAATCTGACATCAACAAGATGAAAGACCTACCACCAAAAAGAAGATGGAGCGAACTCACACCGGCTACTACCACCAAAAGGATGATAGAGAAAAACACTCGCACAATCAGACATCAACAAGATGACAGACCCACCACCAAAAGGATGATGGAGCAAACTCACACCGGCTATTACCACCAAACGACTGATAGAGAAAAAAATTGCACAATCTGACATCAACAAGATGACAGACACAATACCAAAACGATGATGGAGCAAACTCACACCGGCTACTACCACCAAAAGACTGATAGAGCAAATACTTGCACAATCCGACATCAACAAGATGATAAACACACCACCAAAAGGATGATGGAGCTAACTCACACCGACTACTACCTTCAAAAGGATGATAGAGCAAAACACTCGCACAATCTGACATCAACAAGATAATAGACACACCACCTAAAGGATGCTGGAGCGAACTCACGCCAGCTACTACCACCAAAAGGATGATAGAGAAAAGCACTCGCACAATCTGAAATCAACAAGATCACAGACCTACCACCAAAAGGATGATGGAGCAAACTCACACTGGCTACTACGACCAAAAGGCTGATAGAGCAAATACTCGCAGAATCTGACATCAACAAGATGACAGACACACCACCAAAAGGATGATGGAGCTAACTCACACCGACTACAACCATCAAAAGGATGATAGAGCAAAACACTCGCACAATCTGACATCAACAAGATAATAGACCCACCACCAAAAGGATGATGGCGCAAACTCACGCCGACTACTACCACCAAAAGTATGATAGAGAAAAGCACTCGTACAATCTGACATCAACAAGATGACAGACCCACCACCAAAAGGATGATGGAGCAAACTCACACCGGCTACTACCAACAAATGGCTGATGGAGCAAACACTCGCACAATCTATCAGCAACTAGATGACAGACACCCCACCAAATGGATGATATAGCTAACTCACACCGACTACTAACACCAAAACGATGATAGTGTAAAACTCTTGCACAATCTGACATCAACAAGATGACAGACCTACCACCAAAAAGAAGATGGAGCGAACTCACACCGGCTACTACCACCAAAAGGATGATAGAGAAAAACACTCGCACAATCAGACATCAACAAGATGACAGACCCACCACCAAAAGGATGATGGAGCAAACTCACACTGGCTATTACCACCAAACGACTGATAGAGAAAAAAATTGCACAATCTGACATCAACAAGATGACAGACACAATACCAAAACGATGATGGAGCAAACTCACACCGGCTACTACCACCAAAAGACTGATAGAGCAAATACTTGCACAATCCGACATCAACAAGATGATAGACACACCACCAAAAGGATGATGGAGCTAACTCACACCGACTACTACCTTCAAAAGGATGATAGAGCAAAACACTCGCACAATCTGACATCAACAAGATAATAGACACACCACCTAAAGGATGCTGGAGCGAACTCACGCCAGCTACTACCACCAAAAGGATGATAGAGAAAAGCACTCGCACAATCTGAAATCAACAAGATCACAGACCTACCACCAAAAGGATGATGGAGCAAACTCACACTGGCTACTACGACCAAAAGGCTGATAGAGCAAATACTCGCAGAATCTGACATCAACAAGATGACAGACACACCACCAAAAGGATGATGGAGCTAACTCACACCGACTACAACCATCAAAAGGATGATAGAGCAAAACACTCGCACAATCTGACATCAACAAGATAATAGACCCACCACCAAAAGGATGATGGCGCAAACTCACGCCGACTACTACCACCAAAAGTATGATAGAGAAAAGCACTCGTACAATCTGACATCAACAAGATGACAGACCCACCACCAAAAGGATGATGGAGCAAACTCACACCGGCTACTACCAACAAATGGCTGATGGAGCAAACACTCGCACAATCTATCATCAACTAGATGACAGACACCCCACCAAATGGATGATATAGCTAACTCACACCGACTACTAACACCAAAACGATGATAGTGTAAAACTCTTGCACAATCTGACATCAACAAGATGACAGACCTACCACCAAAAAGAAGATGGAGCGAACTCACACCGGCTACTACCACCAAAAGGATGATAGAGAAAAACACTCGCACAATCAGACATCAACAAGATGACAGACCCACCACCAAAAGGATGATGGAGCAAACTCACACTGGCTATTACCACCAAACGACTGATAGAGAAAAAAATTGCACAATCTGACATCAACAAGATGACAGACACAATACCAAAACGATGATGGAGCAAACTCACACCGGCTACTACCACCAAAAGACTGATAGAGCAAATACTTGCACAATCCGACATCAACAAGATGATAGACACACCACCAAAAGGATGATGGAGCTAACTCACACCGACTACTACCTTCAAAAGGATGATAGAGCAAAACACTCGCACAATCTGACATCAACAAGATAATAGACACACCACCTAAAGGATGCTGGAGCGAACTCACGCCAGCTACTACCACCAAAAGGATGATAGAGAAAAGCACTCGCACAATCTGAAATCAACAAGATCACAGACCTACCACCAAAAGGATGATGGAGCAAACTCACACTGGCTACTACGACCAAAAGGCTGATAGAGCAAATACTCGCAGAATCTGACATCAACAAGATGACAGACACACCACCAAAAGGATGATGGAGCTAACTCACACCGACTACAACCATCAAAAGGATGATAGAGCAAAACACTCGCACAATCTGACATCAACAAGATAATAGACCCACCACCAAAAGGATGATGGCGCGAACTCACGCCGACTACTACCACCAAAAGTATGATAGAGAAAAGCACTCGCACAATCTGACATCAACAAGATGACAGACCCACCACCAAAAGGATGATGGAGCAAACTCACACCGGCTACTACCAACAAATGGATGATGGAGCAAACACTCGCACAATCTAACATCAACTAGATGACAGACACCCCACCAAATGGATGATATAGCTAACTCACACCGACTACTAACACCAAAAGGATGATAGTGTAAAACTCTTGCACAATCTGACATCAACAAGATGACAGACCTACCACCAAAAAGAAGATGGAGCGAACTCACACCGGTTACTACCACCAAAAGGATGATAGAGAAAAACACTCGCACAATCAGACATCAACAAGATGACAGACCCACCACCAAAAGGATGATGGAGCAAACTCACACCGGCTATTACCACCAAACGACTGATAGAGCAAAAAATTGCACAATCTGACATCAACAAGATGACAGACACAATACCAAAACGATGATGGAGCAAACTCACACCGGCTACTACCACCAAAAGACTGATAGAGCAAATACTTGCACAATCCGACATCAACAAGATGATAGACACACCACCAAAAGGATGATGGAGCTAACTCACACCGACTACTACCATCAAAAGGATGATAGAGCAAAACACTCGCACAATCTGACATCAACAAGATAATAGACCCACCACCAAAAGGATGATGGAGCGAACTCACGCCGACTATTGCCACCAAAAGTATGATAGAGAAAAGCACTTGCACAATCTGACATCAACAAGATGACAGACCCGCCATCAAAAGGATGATGGAGCAAACTCACACCGGCTACTACCAACAAATGGATGATGGAGCAAATACTCGCACAATCTGACATCAACAAGATGACAGACACCCCACCAAATGGATGATACAGCTAACTCACACCGACTACTAACACCAAAAGGATTATAGAGTAAAACTCTTGCACAATCTGACATCAACAAGATGACAGACATACCACCAAAAAGAATATGGAGAGAACTCAAACCGGCTACGACCACCAAAAGGATGATAGAGAAAAACACTCGCACAATTAGACATCAACAAGATAACAGACCCACCACCAAAAGGATGATGGAGCAAACTCACACCGGCTACTACCACCAAAAGACTGATAGAGCGAAAAATCGCACAATCTGACATCAACAAGATAAAAGACACACCACCAAAAGGATGATGGAGAAAACTCACACCGGCTACTACCACCAAAAGACTGATAGAGCAATTACTTGCACAATCTGACATCAACAAGATGACAGACACACCACCAAAAGGATGATGGAGCTAACTCACACCGACTACTACCATCAAAAGGATGATAGAGCAAATTACTCGCACAATCTGACATCAACAAGATAATAGACCCACCATCAAAAGGATGCTGAAGCGAACTCACGCCAGCTACTACCACCAAAAGGATGATAGAGAAAAGCACTCGCACAATCTGAAATCAACAAGATGACAGACCTACCCCCAAAAGGATGATGGAGCAAACTCACACTGGCTACTACGACAAAAAGGCTGATAGAGCAAAGACTCGCACAATCTGACATCAACAAAATGACAGACCCAACACTAAAAGGATGATAGAGAAAAGCACTCACACCGGCTACTACGACCAAAAGGCTGATAGAGCAAATACTCGCACAATCTGACATCAATAAGATGACAGACACCCCACCAAATGGATGATAGAGTTAACTCACACCGACTACTAACACCAAAAGGATGATAGAGTAAACCTTTTACACAATCTGACATCCACAAGATGACAGACGTACCACCAAAAAGAATATGGAGAGAACTCACACCGGCTACTACCACCAAAAGGATGATAGAGAAAAACACTCGCACAATCAGACATCAACAAGATGACAGACCCACCACCAAAAGGATGATGGAGCAATCTCACGCCGGCGACTACCACCAAAAGACTGATAGAGCAAAAAATCGCACAATCTGACATCAACAAGATGACAGGCACACCACCGAAAGGATGGTGGAGCAAACACACACTGGCTACTACCACCAAAAGACAGATAGAGCAAATACTCGCACAATCTCACATCAACAAGATGACAGACACACCACCAAAAGGATGATGGAGCTAACTCACACCGACTACTACCATCAAAAGGATGATAGAGCAAAACACTCGCACAATCTGACATCAACAAGATAATAGACACACCACCTAAAGGATGCTGGAGCGAACTCACGCCAGCTACTACCACCAAAAGGATGATAGAGAAAAGCACTCGCACAATCTGAAATCAACAAGATGACAGACCTACCACCAAAAGGATGATGGAGCAAACTCACACTGGCTACTACGACCAAAAGGCTGATAGAGCAAATACTCGCACAATCTGACATCAACAAGATGACAGACACACCACCAAAAGGATGATGGAGCTAACTCACACCGACTACGACCATCAAAAGGATGATAGAGCAAAACACTCGCACAATCTGACATCAACAAGATAATAGACCCACCACCAAAAGGATGATGGCGCGAACTCACGCTGACTACTACCACCAAAAGTATGATAGAGAAAAGCACTCGCACAATCTGACATCAACAAGATGACAGACCCACTACCAAAAGGATGATGGAGCAAACTCACACCGGCTACTACCAACAAATGGCTGATGGAGCAAACACTCGCACAATCTAACATCAACTAGATGACAGACACCCCACCAAATGGATGATATAGCTAACTCACACCGACTACTAACACCAAAAGGATGATAGTGTAAAACTCTTGCACAATCTGACATCAACAAGATGACAGACCTACCACCAAAAAGAAGATGGAGAGAACTCACACCGGCTACTACCACCAAAAGGATGATAGAGAAAAACACTCGCACAATCAGACATCAACAAGATGACAGACCCACCACCAAAAGGATGATGGAGCAAACTCACACCGGCTATTACCACCGAACGACTGATAGAGCAAAAAATTGCACAATCTGACATCAACAAGATGACAGACACAATACCAAAAGGATGATGGAGCAAACTCACACCGGCTACTACCACCAAAAGACTGATAGAGCAA
The DNA here is from genome assembly GCA_963859935.3 of Lathyrus sativus. Taxonomy (NCBI): domain Eukaryota; kingdom Viridiplantae; phylum Streptophyta; class Magnoliopsida; order Fabales; family Fabaceae; genus Lathyrus; species Lathyrus sativus. The sequence goes on along the minus strand of CAWUDS030003693.1, from coordinate 50,705 downwards.
ATACTTGCACAATCTGACATCAACAAGATGATAGACACACCACCAAAAGGATGATGGAGCTAAATCACACCGACTACTACCATCAAAAGGATGATAGAGAAAAACACTCGCACAATCTGACATCAACAAGATAATAGACCCACCACTAAAAGGATGCTGGAGCGAACTCACGCCAGCTACTACCACCAAAAGGATGATAGAGAAAAGCACTCGCACAATCTGAAATCAACAAGATGACAGACCTACCACCAAAAGGATGATGGAGCAAACTCACACTGGCTACTACGACAAAAAGGCTGATAGAGCAAAGACTCGCACAATCTGACATCAACAAAATGACAGACCCACCACTAAAAGGATGATAGAGAAAAGCACTCACACCGGCTACTACGACCAAAAGGCTGATAGAGCAAATACTCGCACAATCTAACATCAACAAGATGACAGACACCCCACCAAATGGATGATAGAGGTAACTCACACCGACTACTAACACCAAAAGGATGATAGAGTAAAACATTTACACAATCTGACATCAACAAGATGACAGACGTACCACCAAAAAGAATATGGAGAGAACTCACACCGGCTACTACCACCAAAAGGATGATAGAGAAAAACACTCGCACAATCAGACATCAACAAGATGACAGACCCACCACCAAAAGGATGATGGAGCAATCTCACACCGGCTACTACCACCAAAAGACTGATAGAGCAAAAAATTGCACAATCTGACATCAACAAGATGACAGACACACCACCGAAAGGATGATGGAGCAAACACACACCCGCTACTACCACCAAAAGACAGATAGAACAAATACTCGCACAATCTCACATCAACAAGATGACAGACACACCACCAAAAGGATCATGGAGCTAACTCACACCGACTACTACCATCAAAAGGATGATAGAGCAAAACACTCGCACAATCTGACATCAACAAGATAATAGACACACCACCTAAAGGATGTTGGAGCGAACTCACGCCAGCTACTACCACCAAAAGGATGATAGAGAAAAGCACTCGCACAATATGAAATCAACAAGATGACAGACCTACCACCAAAAGGATGATGGAGCAAACTCACACTGGCTACTACAACCAAAAGGCTGATAGAGCAAATACTCGCACAATCTGACATCAATAAGATGACAGACACACCACCAAAAGGATGATGGAGCTAACTCACACCGACTACAACCATCAAAAGGATGATAGAGCAAAACACTCGCACAATCTGACATCAACAAGATAATAGACACACCACCTAAAGGATGCTGGAGCGAACTCACGCCAGCTACTACCACCAAAAGGATGATAGAGAAAAGCACTCGCACAATATGAAATCAACAAGATGACAGACCTACCACCAAAAGGATGATGGAGCAAACTCACACTGGCTACTACAACCAAAAGGCTGATAGAGCAAATACTCGCACAATCTGACATCAACAAGATGACAGACACACCACCAAAAGGATGATGGAGCTAACTCACACCGACTACAACCATCAAAAGGATGATAGAGCAAAACACTCGCACAATCTGAAATCAACAAGATAATAGACTCACCACCAAAAGGATGATGGCGCGAACTCACGCCGACTACTACCACCAAAAGTATGATAGAGAAAAGCACTCGCACAATCTGACATCAACAAGATGACAGACTCACCACCAAAAGGATGATGGAGCAAACTCACATCGGCTACTACCAACAAATGGCTGATGGAGCAAACACTCGCACAATCTAACATCAACTAGATGACAGACACCCTACCAAATGGATGATATAGCTAACTCACACTGACTACTAACACCAAAAGGATGATAGTGTAAAACTCTTGCACAATCTGAAATCAACAAGATGACAGACCTACCACCAAAAAGAAGATGGAGCGAACTCACACCGGCTACTACCACCAAAAGGATGATAGAGAAAAATACTCCCACAATCAGACATCAACAAGATGACAGACCCACCACCAAAAGGATGATGGAGAAAACTCACACCGGCTATTACCACCAAACGACTGATAGAGCAAAAAATTGCACAATCTGACATCAACAAGATGACAGACACAATACCAAAGGGATGATGGAGCAAACTCACACCGGCTACTACCACCAAAAGACTGATAGAGCAAATACTTGCACAATCTGACATCAACAAGATGATAGACACACCACCAAAAGGATGATGGAGCTAACTCACACCGACTACTACCATCAAAAGGATGATAGAGAAAAACACTCGCACAATCTGACATCAACAAGATAATAGACCCACCACCAAAAGGATGCTGGAGCGAACTCACGCCAGCTACTACCACCAAAAGGATGATAGAGAAAAGCACTCTCACAATCTAAAATCAACAAGATGATAGACCTACCACCAAAAGGATGATGGAGGAAACTCACACCGGCTACTACAACTAAAAGGCTGATAGAGCAAATACTCGCACAATCTGACATCAACAATATGACATACCCACCACCAAAAGGATGAGAGAGAAAAGCACTCACACTGGCTACTACGACCAAAAGGCGTATAGAGAAAATACTCGCACAATCTGACATCAACAAGATGACAGACACCCCACCAAATGGATGATAAAGCTAACTCACACCGACTACTAACACCAAAAGGATGATATAGTAAAACTCTTGCACAATCTGACATAAACAAGATGACAGACGTACCACCAAAAAGAATATGGAGAGAACTCACACCGGCTACTACCACCAAAAGGATGATAGAGAAAAACACTCGCACAATCAGACATCAACAAGATGACAGACCCACCACCAAAAGGATGATGGAGCAAACTCACACCGGCTACTACCACCAAAAGACTGATAGAGCAAAAAATCGCACAATCTGACATCAACAAGATAAAAGACACACCACCAAAAGGATGATGGAGCAAACTCGCACCGACTACTACCACCAAAAGGCTGATAGATCAATTACTTGCACAATCTGACATCAACAAGATGACAGACACACCACCAAAAGGATGATGGAGCTAACTCACACCGACTACTACCATCAAAAGGATGATAGAGCAAAATACTCGCACAATCTGACATTAACAAGATAATAGCCCCACCATCAAAAGGATGCTGGAGCAAACTCACGCCAGCTACTACCACCAAAAGGATGATAGAGAAAAGCACTCGCACAATCTGAAATCAACAAGATGACAGACCTACCACCAAAAGGATGATGGAGCAAACTCACACTGGCTACTACAACAAAAAGGCTGATAGAGCAAAGACTCGCACAATCTGACATCAACAATATGACAGACCCACCACTAAAAGGATGATAGAGAAAAGGACTCACACCGGCTACTACGACCAAAAGGCTGATAGAGCAAATACTCGCACAATCTGACATCAACAAGATGACAGACACCCCACCAAATGGATGATAGAGCTAACTCACACCGACTACTAACACCAAAAGGATGATAGAGTATAACATTTACACAATCTGACATCAACAAGATGACAGACGTAGCACCAAAAAGAATATGGAGAGAACTCACACCGGCTACTACCACCAAAAGGATGATAGAGAAAAACACTCGCACAATCAGACATCAACAAGATGACAGACCCACCACCAAAAGGATGATGAAGCAATCTCACACCGGCTACTACCACCAAAAGACTGATAGAGCAAAAAATCGCACAATCTGACATCAACAAGATGACAGACACACCACCGAAAGGATGATGGAGCAAACACACACCGGCTACTACCACCAAAAGACAGATAGAGCAAATACTCGCACAATCTCACATCAACAAGATGACAGACACACCACCAAAAGGATGATGGAGCTAACTCACACCGACTACTACCATCAAAAGGATGATAGAGCAAAACACTCGCACAATCTGACATCAACAAGATAATAGACACACCACCTAAAGGATGCTGGAGCGAACTCACGCCAGCTACTACCACCAAAAGGATGATAGAGAAAAGCACTCGCACAATCTGAAATTAACAAGATGACAGACCTACCACCAAAAGGATGATGGAGCAAACTCACACTGGCTACTACGACCAAAAGGCTGATAGAGCAAATACTCGCACAATCTGACATCAACAAGATGACAGACACACCACCAAAAGGATGATGGAGCTAACTCACACCGACTACAACCATCAAAAGGATGATAGAGCAAAACACTCGCACAATCTGACATCAACAAGATAATAGACTCATCACCAAAAGGTTGATGGCGCGAACTCACGCCGACTACTACCACCAAAAGTATGATAGAGAAAAGCACTCGCACAATCTGACATCAACAAGATGACAGACCCACCACCAAAAGGATGATGGAGCAAACTCACACCGGCTACTACCAACAAATGGCTGATGGAGCAAACACTCGCACAATCTAACATCAACTAGATGACAGACACCCCACCAAATTGATGATATAGCTAACTCACACCTACTACTAACACCAAAAGGATGATAGTGTAAAACTCTTGCACAATCTGACATAAACAAGATGACAGACCTACCAGCAAAAAGAAGATGGAGCGAACTCACACCGGCTACTACCACCAAAAGGATGATAGAGAAAAACACTCGCACAATCAGACATCAACAAGATGACAGACCCACCACCAAAAGGATGATGGAGCAAACTCACACCGGCTATTACCACCAAACGACTGATAGAGCAAAAAATTGCACAATCTGACATCAACAAGATGACAGACACAATAACAAAAGGATGATGGAGCAAACTCACACCGCCTACTACCACCAAAAGACTGATAGAGCAAATACTTGCACAATCTGACATCAACAAGATGATAGACACACCACAAAAAGGATGATGGAGCTAACTCACACCGACTACTACCATCAAAAGGATGATAGAGAAAAACACTCGCACAATCTGACATCAACAAGATAATAGACCCACCACCAAAAGGATGCTGGAGCGAACTCACGCCAGCTACTACCACCAAAAGGATGATAGAGAAAAGCACTCGCACAATCTGAAATCAACAAGATGATAGACCTACCACCAAAAGGATGATGGAGGAAACTCACACCGGCTACTACGACTAAAAGGCTGATAGAGCAAATACTCGCACAATCTGACATCAACAATATGACATACCCACCACCAAAAGGATGAGAGAGAAAAGCACTCACACTGGCTACTACGACCAAAAGGCGTATAGAGCAAATACTCGCACAATCTGACATCAACAAGATGACAGACACCCCACCAAATGGATGATAGAGCTAACTCACACCGACTACTAACACCAAAAGGATGATAGAGTAAAACTCTTGCACAATCTGACATCAACAAGATGACAGACGTACCACCAAAAAGAATATGGAGAGAACTCACACCGGCTACTACCACCAAAAGGATGATAGAGAAAAACACTCGCACAATCAGACATCAACAAGATGACAGACCCACCACCAAAAGGATGATGGAGCAAACTCACACCGGCTACAACCACCAAAAGACTGATAGGGCAAAAAATCGCACAATCTGACATCAACAAGATAAAAGACACACCACCAAAAGGATGATGGAGCAAACTCGCACCGGCTACTACCACCAAAAGGCTGATAGATCAATTACTTGCACAATTTGACATCAACAAGATGACAGACACACCACCAAAAGGATGATGGAGCTAACTCACACTGACTACTACCATCAAAAGGATGATAGAGCAAAATACTCGCACAATCTGACATCAACAAGATAATAGCCCCACCATCAAAAGGATGTTGGAGCAAACTCACGCCAGCTACTACCACCAAAAGGATGATAGAGAAAAGCACTCGCACAATCTGAAATCAACAAGATGACAGACCTACCACCAAAAGGATGATGGAGCAAACTCGCACTGGCTACTACGACCAAAAGGCTGATAGAGCAAATACTCGCACAATCTGACATCAACAAGATGACAGACACACCACTAAAAGGATGATAGAGAAAAGGACTCACACCGGCTACTACGACCAAAAGGCTGATAGAGCAAATACTCGCACAATCTGACAACAACAAGATGACAGACACCCCACCAAATGGATGATAGAGCTAACTCACACCGACTACTAACACCAAAAGGATGATAGAGTATAACATTTACACAATCTGACATCAACAAGATGACAGACGTAGCACCAAAAAGAATATGGAGAGAACTCACACCGGCTACTACCACCAAAAGGATGATAGAGAAAAACACTCGCACAATCAGACATCAACAAGATGACAGACCCACCACTAAAAGGATGATGAAGCAATCTCACACCGGCTACTACCACCAAAAGACTGATAGAGCAAAAAATCGCACATTCTGACATCAACAAGATGACAGACACACCACCGAAAGGATGATGGAGCAAACACACACCGGCTACTACCACCAAAAGACAGATAGAGCAAATACTCGCACAATCTCACATCAACAAGATGACAGACACACCACCAAAAGGATGATGGAGCTAACTCACACCGACTACTACCATCAAAAGGATGATAGAGCAAAACACTCGCACAATCTGACATCAACAAGATAATAGACACACCACCTAAAGGATGCTGGAGCGAACTCACGCCAGCTACTACCACCAAAAGGATGATAGAGAAAAGCACTCGCACAATCTGAAATCAACAAGATGACAGACCTACCACCAAAAGGATGATGGAGCAAACTCACACTGGCTACTACGACCAAAAGGCTGATAGAGCAAATACTCGCACAATCTGACATCAACAAGATGACAGACACACCACCAAAAGGATGATGGAGCTAACTCACACCGACTACAACCATCAAAAGGATGATAGAGCAAAACACTCGCACAATCTGACATCAACAAGATAATAGACTCACCACCAAAAGGATGATGGCGCGAACTCACGCCGACTACTACCACCAAAAGTATGATAGAGAAAAGCACTCGCACAATCTGACATCAACAAGATGACAGACCCACCACCAAAAGGATGATGGAGCAAACTCACACCGGCTACTACCAACAAATGGCTGATGGAGCAAACACTCGCACAATCTAACATCAACTAGATGACAGACACCCCACAAAATTGATGATCTAGCTAACTCACACCTACTACTAACACCAAAAGGATGATAGTGTAAAACTCTTGCACAATCTGACATCAACAAGATGACAGACCTACAAGCAAAAAGAAGATGGAGCGAACTCACACCGGCTACTACCACCAAAAGGATGATAGAGAAAAACACTCGCACAATCAGACATCAACAAGATGACAGACCCACCACCAAAAGGATGATGGAGCAAACTCACACCGGCTATTACCACCAAACGACTGATAGAGCAAAAAATTGCACAATCTGACATCAACAAGATGACAGACACAATAACAAAAGGATGATGGAGCAAACTCACACCGCCTACTACCACCAAAAGACTGATAGAGCAAATACTTGCACAATCTGACATCAACAAGATGATAGACACACCACCAAAAGGATGATGGAGCTAACTCACACCGACTACTACCATCAAAAGGATGATAGAGAAAAACACTCGCACAATCTGACATCAACAAGATAATAGACCCACCACCAAAAGGATGCTGGAGCGAACTCACGCCAGCTACTACCACCAAAAGGATGATAGAGAAAAGCACTCGCACAATCTGAAATCAACAAGATGATAGACCTACCACCAAAAGGATGATGGAGGAAACTCACACCGGCTACTACGACTAAAAGGCTGATAGAGCAAATACTCGCACAATCTGACATCAACAATATGACATACCCACCACCAAAAGGATGAGAGAGAAAAGCACTCACACTGGCTACTACGACCAAAAGGCGTATAGAGCAAATACTCGCACAATCTGACATCAACAAGATGACAGACACCCCACCAAATGGATGATAGAGCTAACTCACACCGACTACTAACACCAAAAGGATGATAGAGTAAAACTCTTGCACAATCTGACATCAACAAGATGACAGACGTACCACCAAAAAGAATATGGAGAGAACTCACACCGGCTACTACCACCAAAAGGATGATAGAGAAAAACACTCGCACAATCAGACATCAACAAGATGACAGACCCACCACCAAAAGGATGATGGAGCAAACTCACACCGGCTACAACCACCAAAACACTGATAGGGCAAAAAATCGCACAATCTGACATCAACAAGATAAAAGACACACCACCAAAAGGATGATGGAGCAAACTCGCACCGGCTACTACCACCAAAAGGCTGATAGATCAATTACTTGCACAATTTGACATCAACAAGATGACAGACACACCACCAAAAGGATGATGGAGCTAACTCACACTGACTACTACCATCAAAAGGATGGTAGAGCAAAATACTCGCACAATCTGACATCAACAAGATAATAGCCCCACCATCAAAAGGATGCTGGAGCAAACTCACGCCAGCTACTACCACCAAAAGGATGATAGAGAAAAGCACTCGCACAATCTGAAATCAACAAGATGACAGACCTACCACCAAAAGGATGATGGAGCAAACTCGCACTGGCTACTACGACCAAAAGGCTGATAGAGCAAATACTCGCACAATCTGACATCAACAAGATGACAGACACACCACCAAAAGGATGATGGAGCTAACTCACGCCGACTACTAACACCAAAAGGATGATAGTGTAAAACTCTTGCACAATCTGACATCAACAAGATAACAGACCTACCACCAAAAAGAAGATGTAGCGAACTCACACCGGCTACTACCACCAAAAGGATGATATAGAAAAACACTCGCACAATCAGACATCAACAAGATGACAGACCCACCACCAAAAGGATGATATAGCAAACTCACACCGGCTACTACCACCAAAAGACTGATAGAGCAAATACTTGCACAATCTGACATCAACAAGATGACAGACACACCACCAAAAGGATGATGGAGCTAACTCACACCGACTACTACCATCAAAAGGATGATAGAGCAAAACACTCGCACAATCTGACATCAACAAGATAATAGACCCACCACCAAAAGGATGTTGGAGCGAACTCACGCCGGCTACTACCACCAAAAGAATGATAGAGAAAAGCACTCGCACAATCTGAAAACAACAAGACGACAGACCTACCACCAAAAGGATGTTGGAGCAAACTCACACCGGCTACTACGAATAAAAGGCTGATAGAGCAAATACTCGCACAATCTGACATCAACAAGATGACATACCCACCACCAAAAGGATGATAGAGAAAAGCACTCACACCGGCTACTACGACCAAAAGGCGTATAGAGCAAATACTCGCACAATCTGACATCAACAATATGACAGACACCCCCCCAAATGGATGATAGAGCTAACTCACACCGACTACTAACACCAAAAGGAAGATAGAGTAAAACTCTTGCACAATCTGACATCAACAAGATGACAGACGTACCACCAAAAAGAATATGGAGAGAACTTACACCGGCTACTACCACCAAAAGGATGATAGAGAAAAACACTCGCACAATCAGACATCAACAAGATGACAGACCCACCACCAAAAGGATGATGGAGCAAACTCACACCGGCTACTACCACCAAAAGACTGATAGAGAAAAACATCGCACAATCTGACATCAACAAGATAACATACACACCACCAAAAGGATGATGGAGCAAACTCACACCGGCTACTACCACCAAAAGATTGATAGAGCAAATACTTGCACAATTAGACATCAACAAGATGACAGACCCACCACCAAAAGGAGGACGGAGCAAACTCACACCACCTACTACCACCAAAAGACTGATAGAGCAAAAAATCGCACAATCTGATATCCACAAGATGACAGACACACCACCAAAAGGATGATGGAGCAAACTGACACCAGCTACTACCACCAAAAGACTGATAGAGCAAATACTCGCACAATCTGACATCAACAAGATGACAGACACACCACCAAAAGGATGATGGAGCTAACTCACACCGACTACTACCATCAAAAGGATGATAGAGCAAAACACTCGCACAATCTGACATCAACAAGATAATAGACCCACCACCAAAAGGATGATGGGGCGAACTCACGCCGACTACTACCGCCAAAAGTATGATAGAGAAAAGCACTCGCACAATCTGACATCAACAAGATGACAGACCCACCACCAAAAGGATGATGGAGCAAACTCACACCGGCTACGACCAACAAATGGCTGATGGAGCAAACACTCGCACAATCTAACATCAACTAGATGACAGACACCCCACCAAATGGATGATATATCTAACTCACACCGACTACTAACACCAAAAGGATGATAATGTAAAACTCTTGCACAATCTGACATCAACAAGATGACAGACCTACCACCAAAAAGAAGATGTAGCGAACTCACACCGGCTACTACCACCAAAAGGATGATAGAGAAAAACACTCGCACAATTAGACATCAACAAGATGACAGACCCACCACCAAAAGGATGATGGAGCAAACTCACACCGACTACTACCACCAAAACACTGATAGAGCAAAAAATTGCACAATCTGACATCAACAAGATGACAGGCACACCACCAAAAGGATGATGGAGCAAACTCACACCGGCTACTACCACCAAAAGACTGATAGAGCAAATACTTGCACAATCTGACATCAACAAGATGACAGACACACCACCAAAAGGATGATGGAGCTAACTCACACCGACTACTACCATCAAAAGGATGATAGAGCAAAACACTCGCACAATCTAACATCAACAAGATAATAGACCCACCACCAAAAGGATGTTGGAGCAAACTCACACCAGCTACTACCACCAAAAGAATGATAGAGAAAAGCACTCACACAATCTGAAATCAACAAGACGACAGACCTACCACCAAAAGGATGTTGGAGCAAACTCACACCGGCTACTACGAATAAAAGGCTGATAGAGCAAATACTCGCACAATCTGACATCAACAAGATGACATACCCACCACCAAAAGGATGATAGAGAAAAGCACTCACACCGGCTACTACGACCAAAAGGCGTATAGAGCAAATACTCGCACAATCTGACATCAACAAGATGACAGACACCCCCCCAAATGGATGATAGAGCTAACTCACACCGACTACTAATACCAAAAGTATGATAGAGTAAAACTCTTGCACAATCTGACATCAACAAGATGACAGACGTACCACCAAAAAGAATATGGAGAGAACTTACACCGGCTACTACCACCAAAAGGATGATAGAGAAAAACACTCGCACAATCAGACATCAACAAGATGACAGACCCACCACCAAAAGGATGATGGAACAAACTCACACCGGCTACTACAACCAAAAGACTGATAGAGAAAAAAATCGCACAATCTAACATCAACAAGATAACATACACACCACCAAAAGGATGATGGAGCAAACTCACACCGGCTACTACCACCAAAAGACTGATAGAGCAAATACTTGCACAATCTGACATCAACAAGATGACAGACACACCACCAAAAGGATGATGGAGCTAACTCACACCGACTACTACCATCAAAAGGATGATAGAGCAAAACACTCGCACAATCTGACATCAACAAGATAATAGACCCACCATCAAAAGGATGCTGGAGCGAACTCACGCCAGCTACTATCACCAAAAGGATGATAGAGAAATGCACTCGCACAATCTGAAATCAACAAGATGACAGACCTACCACCAAAAGGATGATGGAGCAAACTCACACCGGCTACTACGACTAAAAGGCAGATAGAGCAAATACTCGCACAATCTGACATCAACAAGATGACAGACCCACCACAAAAAGGATGATAGAGAAAAGCACTCACACGGGCTACTACGACCAAAAGGCTGATAGAGCAAATACTCGCACAATCTGACATCAACAAGATGACAGACACCCCACGAAATGGATGATAGAGCTAACTCACACCGACTACTAACACCAAAAGGATGATAGAGTAAAACTCTTACACAATCTAACATCAACAAGATGACAGACATACCACCAAAAAGTATATGGAGAGAACTCATACCGGCTACTACCACCAAAAGGATGATAGAGTAAAACTCTTACACAATCTAACTTCAACAAGATGACAGACGTACCACCAAAAAGAATATGGAGAGAACTCACACCGGCTACTACCACCAAAAGGATGATAGAGAAAAACACTCGCACAATCAGACATCAACAAGATGACAGACCCACCACCAAAAGGATGATGGAGCAAACTCACACCGACTACTACCACCAAAAGACTGATAGAGCAAAAAATTGCACAATCTGACATCAACAAGATGACAGACACACCACCGAAAGGATGATGGAGCAAACAAACACCGGCTACTACCACCAAAAGACAGATAGAGCAAATACTCGCACAATCTCACATCAACAAGATGACAGACACACCACCAAAAGGATGATGGAGCTAACTCACACCGACTACTACCATCAAAAGGATGATAGAGCAAAACACTCGCACAATCTGACATACACAAGATAATAGACCCACCACCAAAAGGATGATGGGGCGAACTCACGCCGACTACTACCACCAAAAGTATGATAGAGAAAAGCACTCGCACAATCTGACATCAACAAGATGACAGACCCACCACCAAAAGGATGATGGAGCAAACTTACACCGGCTACGACCAACAAATGGCTGATGGAGCAAACACTCGCACAATCTAACATCAACTAGATGACAGACACCCCACCAAATGGATGATATAGCTAACTCACACCGACTACTAACACCAAAAGGATGATAGTGTAAAACTCTTGCACAATCTGACATCAACAAGATGACAGACCTACCACCAAAAAGAAGATGTAGCGAACTCACACCGGCTACTACCACCAAAAGGATTATAGAGAAAAACACTCGCACAATCAGACATCAACAAGATGACAGACCCACCACCAAAAGGATGATGGAGCAAACTCACACCGGCTACTACAACCAAAAGACTGATAGAGAAAAAAAACGCACAATCTGACATCAACAAGATAACATACACACCACCAAAAGGATGATGGAGCAAACTCACACCGGCTACTATCACCAAAAAACTAATAGAGCAAATACTTGCACAATCTGACATCAACAAGATGACAGACACACCACCAAAAGGAAGATGGAGCTAACTCACACCGACTACTACCATCAAAAGGATGATAGAGCAAAACACTCGCACAATCTGACATCAACAAGATAATAGACCCACCATCAAAAGGATGCTGGAGCGAACTCACGCCAGCTACTACCACCAAAAGGATGATAGAGAAATGCACTCGCACAATCTGAAATCAACAAGATCACAGACCTACCACCAAAAGGATGATGGAGCAAACTCACACCGGCTACTACGACTAAAAGGCAGATTGAGCAAATACTCGCACAATCTGACATCAACAAGATGACAGACCCACCACAAAAAGGATGATAGAGAAAAGCACTCACACGGGCTACTACGACCAAAAGGCTGATAGAGCAAATACTCGCACAATCTGACATCAACAAGATGACAGACACCCCACCAAATGGATGATAGAGCTAACTCACACCGACTACTAACACCAAAAGGATGATAGAGTAAAACTCTTACACAATCTAACATCAACAAGATGACAGACATACCACCAAAAAGAATATGGAGAGAACTCATACCGGCTACTACCACCAAAAGGATGATAGAGTAAAACTCTTACACAATCTAACATCAACAAGATGACAGACCTACCACCAAAAAGAAGATGTAGCGAACTCACACCGGCTACTACCACCAAAAGCATGACAGAGAAAAACACTCGCACAATCAGACATCAACAAGATGACAGACCCACCACCAAAAGGATGATGGAGCAAACTCACACCGACTACTACCACCAAAAGACTGATAGAGCAAAAAATTGCACAATCTGACATCAACAAGATGACAGACACACCACCAAAAGGATGATGGAGCAAACTCACACCGGCTACTACCACCAAAAGACTGATAGAGCAAATACTTGCACAATCAGACATCAACAAGATGACAGACCCACCACCAAAAGGAGGACGGAGCAAACTCACACCAGCTACTACCACCAAAAGACTGATAGAGCAAAAAATCGCACAATCTGATATCCACAAGATGACAGACACACCACCAAAAGGATGATGGAGCAAACTGACACCGGCTACTACCACCAAAAGACTGATAGAGCAAATACTCGCACAATCTGACATCAACAAGATGACAGACACACCACCAAAAGGATGATGGAGCTAACTCACACCGACTACTACCATCAAAAGGATGATAGAGCAAAACACTCGCACAATCTGACTTACACAAGATAATAGACCCACCACCAAAAGGATGATGGGGCGAACTCACGCCGACTACTACCACCAAAAGTATGATAGAGAAAAGCACTCGCACAATCTGACATCAACAAGATGACAGACCCACCACCAAAAAGATGATGGAGCAAACTTACACCGGCTACGACCAACAAATGGCTGATGGAGTAAACACTCGCACAATCTAACATCAACTAGATGACAGACACCCCACCAAATGGATGATATAGCTAACTCACACCGACTACTAACACCAAAAGGATGATAGTGTAAAACTCTTGCACAATCTGACATCAACAAGATGACAGACCTACCACCAAAAAGAAGATGTAGCGAACTCACACCGGCTACTACCACCAAAAGGATTATAGAGAAAAACACTCGCACAATCAGACATCAACAAGATGACAGACCCACCACCAAAAGGATGATGGAGCAAACTCACACCGGCTACTACAACCAAAAGACTGATAGAGAAAAAAAACACACAATCTGACATCAACAAGATAACATACACACCACCAAAAGGATGATGGAGCAAACTCACACCGGCTACTATCACCAAAAAACTAATAGAGCAAATACTTGCACAATCTGACATCAACAAGATGACAGACACACCACCAAAAGGATGATGGAGCTAACTCACACCGACTACTACCATCAAAAGGATGATAGAGCAAAACACTCGCACAATCTGACATCAACAAGATAATAGACCCACCATCAAAAGGATGCTGGAGCGAACTCACGCCAGCTACTACCACCAAAAGGATGATAGAGAAATGCACTCGCACAATCTGAAATCAACAAGATCACAGACCTACCACCAAAAGGATGATGGAGCAAACTCACACCGGCTACTACGACTAAAAGGCAGATAGAGCAAATACTCGCACAATCTGACATCAACAAGATGACAGACCCACCACAAAAAGGATGATAGAGAAAAGCACTCACACGGGCTACTACGACCAAAAGGCTGATAGAGCAAATACTCGCACAATCTGACATCAACAAGATGACAGACACCCCACCAAATGGATGATAGAGCTAACTCACACCGACTACTAACACCAAAAGGATGATAGAGTAAAACTCTTACACAATCTAACATCAACAAGATGACAGACATACCACCAAAAAGAATATGGAGAGAACTCATACCGGCTACTACCACCAAAAGGATGATAGAGTAAAACTCTTACACAATCTAACATCAACAAGATGACAGACCTACCACCAAAAAGAAGATGTAGCGAACTCACACCGGCTACTACCACCAAAAGGATGACAGAGAAAAACACTCGCACAATCAGACATCAACAAGATGACAGACCCACCACCAAAAGGATGATGGAGCAAACTCACACCGACTACTACCATCAAAAGACTGATAGAGCAAAAAATTGCACAATCTGACATCAACAAGATGACAGACACACCACCAAAAGGATGATGGAGCAAACTCACACCGGCTACTACCACCAAAAGACTGATAGAACAAATACTTGCACAATCAGACATCAACAAGATGACAGACCCACCACCAAAAGGAGGACGGAGCAAACTCATACCAGCTACTACCACCAAAAGACTGATAGAGCAAAAAATCGCACAATCTGATATCCACAAGATGATTAACACACCACCAAAAGGATGATGGAGCAAACTGACACCAGCTACTACCACCAAAACACTGATAGAGCAAATACTCGCACAATCTGACATCAACAAGATGACAGACACACCACCAAAAGGATGATGGAGCTAACTCACACCGACTACTACCATCAAAAGGATGATAGAGCAAAACACTCGCACAATCTGACATCAACAAGATAATAGACCCACCACCAAAAGGATGATGGGGCGAACTCACGCCGACTACTACCACCAAAAGTATGATAGAGAAAAGCACTCGCACAATCTGACATCAACAAGATAACAGACCCACCACCAAAAGGATGATGGAGCAAACTCACACCGGCTACGACCAACAAATGGCTGATGGAGCAAACACTCGCACAATCTAACATCAACTAGATGATAGACACCCCCCCAAATGGATGATATAGCTAACTCACACCGACTACTAACACCAAAAGGATGATAGTGTAAAACTCTTGCACAATCTGACATCAACAAGATGACAGACCTACCACCAAAAAGAAGATGTAGCGAACTCACACCGGCTACTACCACCAAAAGGATGATAGAGAAAAACACTCGCACAATCAGACATCAACAAGATGACAGACCCACCACCAAAAGGATGATGGAGCAAACTCACACCGACTACTACCACCAAAAGACTAATAGAGCAAAAAATTGCACAATCTGACATCAACAAGATGACAGACACACCACCAAAAGGATGATGGAGCAAACTCACACCGGCTACTACCACCAAAAGACTGATAGAGCAAATACTTGCACAATCTGACATCAACAAGATGACAGACACACCACCAAAAGGATGATGGAGCTAACTCACACCGACTACTACCATCAAAAGGATGATAGAGCAAAACACTCGCACAATCTAACATCAACAAGATAATAGACCCACCACCAAAAGGATGCTGGAGTGAACTCACGCCAGCTACTACCACCAAAAGAATGATAGAGAAAAGCACTCGCACAATCTGAAATCAACAAGACGACAGACCTACCACCAAAAGGATGTTGGAGCAAACTCACACCGGCTACTACGAATAAAAGGCTGATAGAGCAAATACTCGCACAATCTGACATCAACAAGATGACATACCCACCACCAAAAGGATGATAGAGAAAAGCACTCACACGGGCTACTACGACCAAAAGGCTGATAGAGCAAATACTCGCACAATCTGACATCAACAAGATGACAGACACCCCACCAAATGGATGATAGAGCTAACTCACACCGACTACTAACACCAAAAGGATGATAGAGTAAAACTCTTACACAATCTAACATCAACAAGATGACAGACGTACCACCAAAAAGAATATGGAGAGAACTCACACCGGCTACTACCACCCAAAGGATGATAAAGTAAAACTCTTACACAATCTAACATCAACAAGATGACAGACGTACCACCAAAAAGAATATGGAGAGAACTCACACCGGCTACTACCACCCAAAGGATGATAGAGAAAAACACTCGCACAATCAGACATCAACAAGATGACAGACCCACCACCAAAAGGATGATGGAGCAAACTCACACGGACTACTACCACCAAAAGACTGATAGTGCAAAAAATTGCACAATCTGACATCAACAAGATGACAGACACACCACCAAAAGGATGATGGAGCAAACTCACACCGGCTACTACCACCAAAAGACTGATATAGCAAATACTTGCATAATCAGACATCAACAAGATGACAGACCCACCACCAAAAGGAGGACGGAGCAAACTCACACCAGCTACTACCACCAAAAGACTGATAGAGCAAAAAATCGCACAATCTGATATCCACAAGATGACAGACACACCACCAAAAGGATGATGCAGCAAACTGACACCGGCTACTACCACCAAAAGACTGATAGAGCAAATACTCGCACAATCTGACATCAACAAGATGACAGACACACCACCAAAAGGATGATGGAGCTAACTCACACCGACTACTACCATCAAAAGGATGATAGAGCAAAACACTCGCACAATCTGACATCAACAAGATAATAGACCCACCACCAAAAGGATGATGGAGCGAACTCACGCCGACTACTACCACCAAAAGTATGATAGAGAAAAGCACTCGCACAATCTGACATCAACAAGATGATAGACCCACCACCAAAAGGATGATGGAGCAAACTCACACCGGCTACGACCAACAAATGGCTGATGGAGAAAACACTCGCACAATCTAACATCAACTAGATGACAGACACCCCACCAAATGGATGATATAGCTAACTCACACCGACTACTAACACCAAAAGGATGATAGTGTAAAACTCTTGCACAATCTGACATCAACAAGATGACGGACCTACCACCAAAAAGAAGATGTAGCGAACTCACACCGGCTACTACCACCAAAAGGATGATAGAGAAAAACACTCGCACAATCAGACATCAACAAGATGACAGACCCACCACCAAAAGGATGATGGAGCAAACTCACACCGACTACTACCACCAAAAGACTGATAGAGCAAAACATTGCACAATCTGACATCAACAAGATGACAGACACACCACCAAAAGGATGATGGAGCAAACTCACACCGGCTACTACCATCAAAAGACTGATAGAGCAAATACTTGCACAATCTGACATCAACAAGATGACAGACACACCACCAAAAGGATGATGGAGCTAACTCACACCGACTACTACCATCAAAAGGATGATAGAGCAAAACACTCGCACAATCTGACATCAACAAGATAATAGACCCACCACCAAAAGGATGCTGGAGCGAACTCACGCTAGCTACTACCACCAAAAGAATGATAGAGAAAAGCACTCGCACAATCTGAAATCAACAAGACGACAGACCTACCACCAAAAGGATGTTGGAGCAAACTCACACCGGCTACTACGAATAAAAGGCTGATAGAGCAAATACTCGCACAATCTGACATCAACAAGATGACATACCCACCACCAAAAGGATGATAGAGAAAAGCACTCACACCGGCTACTACGACCAAAAGGCGTATAGAGCAAATACTCGCACAATCTGACATCAACAAGATGACAGACACCCCCCCCAAATGGATGACAGAGCTAACCCACACCGACTACTAATACCAAAAGTATGATAGAGTAAAACTCTTGCACAATCTGACATCAACAAGATGACAGACGTACCACCAAAAAGAATATGGAGAGAACTTACACCGGCTACTACCACCAAAAGGATGATAGAGAAAAACACTCGCACAATCAGACATTAACAAGATGACAAACCCACCACCAAAAGGATGATGGAGCAAACTCACACCGACTACTACCACCAAAAGACTGATAGAGCAAAAAATTGCACAATCTGACATCAACAAGATGACAGACACACCACCAAAAGGATGATGAAGCAAACTCACACCGGCTACTACCACCAAAAGACTGATAGAGCAAATACTTGCACAATCAAACATCAACAAGATGACAGACCCCACCACCAAAAGGAGGACGGTGCAAACTCACACCAGCTACTACCACCAAAAGACTGATAGAGAAAAAATCGCACAATCTGATATCCACAAGATGACAGACACACCACCAAAAGGATGATGGAGCAAACTGACACCGGCTACTACCACCAAAATACTGATAGAGCAAATACTCGCACAATCTGACATCAACAAGATGACAGACACACCACCAAAAGGATGATGGAGCTAACTCACACCGACTACTACCATCAAAAGGATGATAGAGAAAAACACTCGCACAATCTGACATCAACAAGATAATAGACCCACCACCAAAAGGATGATGGAGCGAAATCACGCCGACTACTACCACCAAAAGTATGATAGAGAAAAGCACTCGCACAATCTGACATCAACAAGATGACAGACCCACCACCAAAAGGATGATGGAGCAAACTCAAACCGGCTACGACCAACAAATGGCTGATGGATCAAACACTCGCACAATCTAACATCAACTAGATGACAGACACCCCACCAAATGGATGATATAGCTAACTCACACCGACTACTAACACCAAAAGGATGATAGTGTAAAAGTCTTGCACAATCTGACATCAACAAGATGACAGACCTACCACCAAAAAGAAGATGTAGCGAACTCACACCGGCTACTACCACCAAAAGGATGATAGAGAAAAACACTCGCACAATCAGACATCAACAAGATGACAGACCCACCACCAAAAGGATGATGGAGCAAACTCACACCGACTACTACCACCAAAAGACTGATAGAGCAAAAAATTGCACAATCTGACATCAACAAGATGACAGACACACCACCAAAAGGATGATGGAGCAAACTCACACCGGCTACTACCACCAAAAGACTGATAGAGCAAATACTTGCACAATCTGACATCAACAAGATGACAGACACACCACCAAAAGGATGATGGAGCTAACTCACACCGACTACTACCATCAAAAGGATGATAGAGCAAAACACTCGCACAATCTGACATCAACAAGATAATAGACCCACCACCAAAAGGATGATGGAGCGAAATCACGCCGACTACTACCACCAAAAGTATGATAGAGAAAAGCACTCGCACAATCTGACATCAACAAGATGACAGACCCACCACCAAAAGGATGATGGAGCAAACTCACACCGGCTACGACCAACAAATGGCTGATGGAGCAAACACTCGCACAATCTAACATCAACTAGATGACAGACACCCCACCAAATGGATGATATAGCTAACTCACACCGACTACTAACACCAAAAGGATGATAGTGTACAACTCTTTCACAATCTAACATCAACAAGATGACAGACCTACCACCAAAAAGAAGATGTAGCGAACTCACACCGACTACTACCACCAAAAGGATGATAGAGAAAAACACTCGCACAATCAGACATCAACAAGATGACAGACCCACCACCAAAAGGATGATGGAGCAAACTCACACCGACTACTACCACCAAAAGACTGATAGAGCAAAAAATTGCACAATCTGACATCAACAAGATGACAGACACACCACCAAAAGGATGATGGAGCAAACTCACACCGGCTACTACCACCAAAAGACTGATAGAGCAAATACTTGCACAATCTGACATCAACAAGATGACAGACACACCACCAAAAGGATGATGGAGCTAACTCACACCGACTACTACCATCAAAAGGATGATAGAGCAAAATACTCGCACAATCTGACATCAACAAGATAATAGACCCACCACCAAAAGGATGCTGGAGCGAACTCACGCCAGCTACTACCACCAAAAGAATGATAGAGAAAAGCACTCGCACAATCTGAAATCAACAAGACGACAGACCTACCACCAAAAGGATGTTGGAGCAAACTCACACCGGCTACTACGAATAAAAGGCTGATAGAGCAAATACTCGCACAATCTGACATCAACAAGATGACATACCCACCACCAAAAGGATGATAGAGAAAATCACTCACACCGGCTACTACGACCAAAAGGCGTATAGAGCAAATACTCGCACAATCTGACATCAACAAGATGACAGACACCCCCCCAAATGGATGATAGAGCTAACTCACACCGACTACTAATACCAAAAGTATGATAGAGTAAAACTCTTGCACAATCTGACATCAACAAGATGACAGACGTACCACCAAAAAGAATATGGAGAGAACTTACACCGGCTACTACCACCAAAAGGATGATAGAGAAAAACACTCGCACAATCAGACATTAACAAGATGACAGACCCACCACCAAAAGGATGATGGAGCAAACTCACACCGGCTACTACCACCAAAAGACTGATAGAGAAAAAAATCGCACAATCTGACATCAACAAGATAACATACACACCACCAAAAGGATGATGGAGCAAACTCACACCGGCTACTACCACCAAAAGACTGATAGAGCAAATACTTGCACAATCTGACATCAACAAGATGACAGACACACCACCAAAAGGATGATGGAGCTAACTCACACCGACTACTACCATCAAAAGGATGATAGAGCAAAACACTCACACAATATGACATCAACAAGATAATAGACCCACCACCAAAAGGATGCTGGAGCGAACTCACGCCAGCTACTACCACCAAAAGAATGATAGAGAAAAGCACTCGCACAATCTGAAATCAACAAGACGACAGACCTACCACCAAAAGGATGTTGGAGCAAACTCACACCGGCTACTACGAATAAAAGGCTAATAGAGCAAATACTCGCACAATCTGACATCAACAAGATGACATACCCACCACCAAAAGGATGATAGAGAAAAGCACTCACACCGGCTACTACGACCAAAAGGCGTATAGAGCAAATACTCGCACAATATGACATCAACAAGATGACAGACACCCCCCCAAATGGATGATAGAGCTAACTCACACCGACTACTAATACCAAAAGTATGATAGAGTAAAACTCTTGCACAATCTGACATCAACAAGATGACAGACGTACCACCAAAAAGAATATGGAGAGAACTTACACCGGCTACTACCACCAAAAGGATGATAGAGAAAAACACTCGCACAATCAGACATTAACAAGATGACAGACCCACCACCAAAAGGATGATGGAGCAAACTCACACCGGCTACTACCACCAAAGACTGATAGAGAAAAAAATCGCACAATCTGACATCAACATGATAACATACACACCACCAAAAGGATGATGGAGCAAACTCACACCGGCTACTACCATCAAAAGACTGATAGAGCAAATACTTGCACAATCTGACATCAACAAGATGACAGACACACCACCAAAAGGATGATGGAGCTAACTCACACCGACTACTACCATCAAAAGGATGATAGAGCAAAACACTCACACAATATGACATCAACAAGATAATAGACCCACCATCAAAAAGGATGCTGGAGCGAACTCACGCCAGCTACTACCACCAAAAGGATGATAGAGAAAAGCACTCGCACAATCTGAAATCAACAAGACGACAGACCTACCACCAAAAGGATGTTGGAGCAAACTCACATCGGCTACTACGAATAAAAGGCTAATAGAGCAAATACTCGCACAATCTGACATCAACAAGATGACATACCCACCACCAAAAGGATGATAGAGAAAAGCACTCACACCGGCTACTACGACCAAAAGGCGTATAGAGCAAATACTCGCACAATCTGACATCAACAAGATGACAGACACCCCACCAAATGGATGATAGAGCTAACTCACACCGACTACTAACACCAAAGGATGATAGTGTAAAACTCTTGCACAATCTGACATCAACAAGATGACAGACCTACCACCAAAAAGAAGATGTAGCGAACTCACACCGGCTACTACCACCAAAAGGATGATAGAGAAAAAACACTCGCACAATCAGACATCAACAAGATGACAGACCCACCGCCAAAAGGATGATGGAGCAAACTCACACCGGCTACTACCACCAAAAGACTGATAGAGAAAAAATCGCACAATCTGACATCAACAAGATAACATACACACCACCAAAAGGATGATGGAGCAAACTCACACCGGCTACTACCACCAAAAGACTGATAGAGCAAATACTTGCACAATCTGACATCAACAAGATGACAGACACACCACCAAAAGGATGATGGAGCTAACTCACACCGACTACTACCATCAAAAGGATGATAGAGCAAAACTCTCGCACAATCTGACATCAACAAGATAATAGACCCACCATCAAAAGGATGCTGGAGCGAACTCACGCCAGCTACTACCACCAAAAGGATGATAGAGAAAAGCACTCGCACAATCTGAAATCAACAAGATGACAGACCTACCACCAAAAGGATGATGGAGCAAACTCACACCGGCTACTACGACTAAAAGGCAGATAGAGCAAATACTCGCACAATCTGACATCAACAAGATGACAGACCCACCACAAAAAGGATGATAGAGAAAAGCACTCACACCGGCTACTACGACCAAAAGGCTGATAGACCAAATACTCGCACAATCTGACATCAACAAGATGACAGACACCCCACCAAATGGATGATAGAGCTAACTCACACCGACTACTAACACCAAAAGGATGATAGAGTAAAACTCTTACACAATCTAACATCAACAAGATGACAGTCGTACCACCAAAAAGAATATGGAGAGAACTCACACCGGCTACTACCACCAAAAAAGATGATAGAGAAAAACACTCGCACAATCAGACATCAACAAGATGACAGACCCACCACCAAAAGGATGATGGAGCAAACTCACACTGACTACTACCACCAAAAGACTGATAGAACAAAAAATTGCACAATCTGACATCAACAAGATGACAGACACACCACCAAAAGGATGATGGAGCAAACTCACACCGGCTACTACCACCAAAAGACTGATAGAGCAAATACTTGCACAATCTGACATCAACAAGATGACAGACACACCACCAAAAGGATGATGGAGCTAACTCACACCGACTACTACCATCAAAAGGATGATAGAGCAAAACACTCGCACAATCTGACATCAACAAGATAATAGACCCACCACCAAAAGGATGCTGGAGCGAACTCACGCCAGCTACTACTACCAAAAGAATGATTGAGAAAAGCACTCGCACAATCTGAAATCAACAAGACGACAGACCTACCACCAAAAGGATGTTGGAGCAAACTCACACCGGCTACTACGAATAAAAGGCTGATAGAGCAAATACTCACACAATCTGACATCAACAAGAAGACATACCCACCACCAAAAGGATGATAGAGAAAAGCACTCACACCGGCTACTACGACCAAAAGGCGTATAGAGCAAATACTCGCACAATCTGACATCAACAAGATGACAGACACCCCCCCAAATGGATGATAGAGCTAACTCACACCGACTACTAATACCAAAAGTATGATAGAGTAAAACTCTTGCACAATCTGACATCAACAAGATGACAGACGTACCACCAAAAAGAATATGGAGAGAACTTACACCGGCTACTACCACCAAAAGGATGATAGAGAAAAACACTCGCACAATCAGACATTAACAAGATGACAGACCCACCACCAAAAGGATGATGGAGCAAACTCACACCTGCTACTACCACCAAAAGACTGATAGTGAAAAAAATCGCACAATCTGACATCAACAAGATAACATACACACCACCAAAAGGATGATGGAGCAAACTCACACCGGCTACTACCACCAAAAGAGTGATAGAGCAAATACTTGCACAATCTGAAATCAACAAGATGACAGACACACCACCAAAAGGATGATGGAGCTAACTCACACCGACTACTACCACCAAAAGGATGATAGAGCAAAACTCTCGCACAATCTGACATCAACAAGATAATAGACCCACCATCAAAAGGATACTGGAGCGAACTCACGCCAGCTACTACCACCAAAAGGATGATAGAGAAAAGCACTCGCACAATCTGAAATCAACAAGATGACAGACCTACCACCAAAAGGATGATGGAGCAAACTCACACCGGCTACTACTACTAAAAGGCAGATAGAGCAAATACTCGCACAATCTGACATCAACAAGATGACAGACCCACCACAAAAAGGATGATAGAGAAAAGCACTCACACCGGCTACTACGACCAAAAGGCTGATAGAGCAAATACTCGCACAATCTGACATCAACAAGATGGCAGACACCCCACCAAATGGATGATAGAGCTAACTCACACCGACTACTAACACCAAAAGAATGATAGAGTAAAACTCTTACACAATCTAACATCAACAAGATGACAGACGTACCACCAAAAAGAATATGGAGAGAACTCACACCGGCTACTACCACCAAAAGGATGATAGAGAAAAACACTCGCACAATCAGACATCAACAAGATGACAGACCCACCACCAAAAGGATGATGGAGCAAACTCACACCGACAACTACCACCAAAAGACTGATAGAGCAAAAAATTGCACAATCTGACATCAACAAGATGACAAACACACCA
This sequence comes from Lathyrus sativus, assembly GCA_963859935.3. Taxonomy (NCBI): domain Eukaryota; kingdom Viridiplantae; phylum Streptophyta; class Magnoliopsida; order Fabales; family Fabaceae; genus Lathyrus; species Lathyrus sativus. Next base: position 24,667 of record CAWUDS030003693.1, on the reverse strand, counting down.
CCAAAAGGATGATGGAGCAAACTCACATCGGCTACTACCACCAAAAGACTGATAGAGCAAATACTTGCACAATCTGACATCAACAAGATGACAGACACACCACCAAAAGGATGATGGAGCTAACTCACACCGACTACTACCATCAAAAGGATGATAGAGCAAAACACTCGCACAATCTGACATCAACAAGATAATAGACCCACCACCAAAAGGATGCTGGAGCGAACTCACGCCAGCTACTACCACCAAAAGAATGATAGAGAAAAGCACTCGCACAATCTGAAATCAACAAGACGACAGACCTACCACCAAAAGGATGTTGGAGCAAACTCACACCGGCTACTACGAATAAAAGGCTAATAGAGCAAATACTCGCACAATCTGACATCAACAAGATGACATACCCACCACCAAAAGGATGATAGAGAAAAGCACTCACACCGGCTACTACGACCAAAAGGCGTATAGAGCAAATACTCGCACAATCTGACATCAACAAGATGACAGACACCCCCCCTAATGGATGATAGAGCTAACTCACACCGACTACTAATACCAAAAGTATGATAGAGTAAAACTCTTGCACAATCTGACATCAACAAGATGACAGACGTACCACCAAAAAGAATATGGAGAGAACTTACACCGGCTACTACCACCAAAAGGATGATAGAGAAAAACACTCGCACAATCAGACATTAACAAGATGATAGACCCACCACCAAAAGGATGATGGAGCAAACTCACACCGGCTACTACCACCAAAAGACTGATAGAGAAAAAATCGCACAATCTGACATCAACAAGATAACATACACACCACCAAAAGGATGATGGAGCAAACTCACACCGGCTACTACCACCAAAAGACTGATAGAGCAAATACTTGCACAATCTGACATCAACAAGATGACAGACACACCACCAAAAGGATGATGGAGCTAACTCACACCGACTACTAACATCAAAAGGATGATAGAGCAAAACTCTCGCACAATCTGACATCAACAAGATAATAGACCCACCATCAAAAGGATGCTGGAGCGAACTCACGCCAGCTACTACCACCAAAAGGATGATAGAGAAAAGCACTCGCACAATCTGAAATCAACAAGATGACAGACCTACCACCAAAAGGATGATGGAGCAAACTCACACCGGCTACTACGACTAAAAGGCAGATAGAGCAAATACTCGCACAATCTGACATCAACAAGATGACAGACCCACCACAAAAAGGATGATAGAGAAAAGCACTCACACCGGCTACTACGACCAAAAGGCTGATAGACCAAATACTCGCACAATCTGACATCAACAAGATGACAGACACCCCACCAAATGGATGATAGAGCTAACTCACACCGACTACTAACACCAAAAGGATGATAGAGTAAAACTCTTACACAATCTAACATCAACAAGATGACAGACGTACCACCAAAAAGAATATGGAGAGAACTCACACCGGCTACTACCACCAAAAGGATGATAGAGAAAAACACTCGCACAATCAGACATCAACAAGATGACAGACCCACCACCAAAAGGATGATGGAGCAAACTCACACCGACTACTACCACCAAAAGACTGATAGAACAAAAAATTGCACAATCTGACATCAACAAGATGACAGACACACCACCAAAAGGATGATGGAGCAAACTCACACCGGCTACTACCACCAAAAGACTGATAGAGCAAATACTTGCACAATCTGACATCAACAAGATGACAGACACACCACCAAAAGGATGATGGAGCTAACTCACACCGACTACTACCATCAAAAGGATGATAGAGCAAAACACTCGCACAATCTGACATCAACAAGATAATAGACCCACCACCAAAAGGATGCTGGAGCGAACTCACGCCAGCTACTACTACCAAAAGAATGATTGAGAAAAGCACTCGCACAATCTGAAATCAACAAGACGACAGACCTACCACCAAAAGGATGTTGGAGCAAACTCACACCGGCTACTACGAATAAAAGGCTGATAGAGCAAATACTCACACAATCTGACATCAACAAGAAGACATACCACCACCAAAAGGATGATAGAGAAAAGCACTCACACCGGCTACTACGACCAAAAGGCGTATAGAGCAAATACTCGCACAATCTGACATCAACAAGATGACAGACACCCCCCCAAATGGATGATAGAGCTAACTCACACCGACTACTAATACCAAAAGTATGATAGAGTAAAACTCTTGCACAATCTGACATCAACAAGATGACAGACGTACCACCAAAAAGAATATGGAGAGAACTTACACCGGCTACTACCACCAAAAGGATGATAGAGAAAAACACTCGCACAATCAGACATTAACAAGATGACAGACCCACCACCAAAAGGATGATGGAGCAAACTCACACCTGCTACTACCACCAAAAGACTGATAGTGAAAAAAATCGCACAATCTGACATCAACAAGATAACATACACACCACCAAAAGGATGATGGAGCAAACTCACACCGGCTACTACCACCAAAAGACTGATAGAGCAAATACTTGCACAATCTGAAATCAACAAGATGACAGACACACCACCAAAAGGATGATGGAGCTAACTCACACCGACTACTACCACCAAAAGGATGATAGAGAAAAACACTCGCACAATCAGACATCAACAAGATGACAGACCCACCACCAAAAGGATGATGGAGCAAACTCACACCGACAACTACCACCAAAAGACTGATAGAGCAAAAAATTGCACAATCTGACATCAACAAGATGACAGACACACCACCAAAAGGATGATGGAGCAAACTCACACCGGCTACTACCACCAAAAGACTGATAGAGCAAATACTTGCACAATCTGACATCAACAAGATGACAGACACACCACCAAAAGGATGATGGAGCTAACTCACACCGACTACTACCATCAAAAGGATGATAGAGCGAAACACTCACACAATCTGACATCAACAAGATAATAGACCCACCACCAAAAGGATGCTGGAGCGAACTCACGCCAGCTACTACCACCAAAAGAATGATAGAGAAAAGCACTCGCACAATCTGAAATCAACAAGACGACAGACCTACCACCAAAAGGATGTTGGAGCAAACTCACACCGGCTACTACGAATAAAAGGCTGATAGAGCAAATACTCGCACAATCTGACATCAACAAGATGACATACCCACCACGAAAAGGATGATAGAGAAAAGCACTCACACCGGCTACTACAACCAAAAGGCGTATAGAGAAAATACTCGCACAATCTGACATCAACAAGATGACAGACACCCCCCCCCCCCCAAATGGATGATAGAGCCAACTCACACCGACTACTAATACCAAAAGGATGATAGAGTAAAACTCTTGCACAATCTGACATCAACAAGATGACAGACGTACCACCAAAAAGAATATGGAAAGAACTTACACCGGCTACTACCACCAAAAGGATGATAGAGAAAAACACTCGCACAATCAGACATCAACAAGATGACAGACCCACCACCAAAAGGATGATGGAGCAAACTCACACCGGCTACTACCACCAAAACACTGATAGAGAAAAAAATCGTACAATCTGACATCAACAAGATAACATACACACCACCAAAAGGATGATGGAGTAAACTCACACCGGCTACTACCACCAAAAGACTGATAGAGCAAATACTTGCATAATCTGACATCAACAAGATGACAGACACACCACCAAAAGGATGATGGAGCTAACTCACACCGAGTACTACCATCAAAAGGATGATAGAGCAAAACACTCGCACAATCTGACATCAACAAGATAATAGACCCACCATCAAAAGGATGCTGGAGCGAACTCACGCCAGCTACTACCACCAAAAGGATGATAGAGAAAAGCACTCGCACAATCTGAAATCAACAAGATGACAGACCTACCACCAAAAGGATGATGGAGCAAACTCACACCTGCTACTACGACTAAAAGGCAGATAGAGCAAATACTCGCACAATCTGACATCAACAAGATGACAGACCCACCACAAAAAGGATGATAGAGAAAAGAACTCACACCGGCTACTACGACCAAAAGGCTGATAGAGCAAATACTCGCACAATCTGACATCAACAAGATGACAGACACCCCACCAAATGGATGATAGAGCTAACTCACACCGACTACTAACACCAAAAGGATGATAGAGTAAAACTCTTACACAATCTAACATCAACAAGATGACAGACGTACCACCAAAAAGAATATGGAGAGAACTCACACCGGCTACTACCACCAAAAGGATGATAGAGAAAAACACTCGCACAATCAGACATCAACAAGATGACAGACCCACCACCAAAAGGATGATGGAGCAAACTCACACTGACTACTACCACCAAAAGACTGATAGAGCAAAAATTGCACAATCTAACATCAACAAGATGACAGACACACCACTAAAAGGATGATGGAGCAAACTCACACCGGCTACTACCACCAAAAGACTGATAGAGCAAATACTTGCACAATCTGACATCAACAAGATGACAGACACACCACCAATAGGATGATGGAGCTAACTCACACCGACTACTACCATCAAAAGGATGATAGAGCAAAACACTCGCACAATCTGACATCAACAACATAATAGACCCACCACCAAAAGGATGCTGGAGCGAACTCACGCCAGCTACTACCACCAAAAGAATGATAGAGAAAAGCACTCGCACAATCTGAAATCAACAAGACGACAGACCTACCACCAAAAGGATGTTGGAGCAAACTCACACCGGCTACTATGAATAAAAGGCTGATAGAGCAAATACTCGCACAATCTGACATCAACAAGATGACATACCCACCACCAAAAGGATGATAGAGAAAAGCACTCACACCGGCTACTACAACCAAAAGGCGTATAGAGCAAATACTCGCAGAATCTGACATCAACAAGATGACAGACACCCCCCCCCCCCCCCCCCAAATGGATGATAGAGCCAACTCACACCGACTACTAATACCAAAAGGATGATAGAGTAAAACTCTTGCACAATCTCTGACATCAACAAGATGACAGACGTATTACAAAAAGAATATGGAGAGAACTTACACCGGCTACTACCACCAAAAGGATGATAGAGAAAAACACTCTCACAATCAGACATCAACAAGATGACAGACCCACCACCAAAAGGATGATGGAGCAAACTCACACCGGCTACTACCACCAAAACACTGATAGAGAAAAAAATCGTACAAGTCTGACATCAACAAGATAACATACACACCACCAAAAGGATGATGGAGCAAACTCACACCGGCTACTACCACCAAAAGACTGATAGAGAAAATACTTGCACAATCTGACATCAACAAGATGACAGACACACCACCAAAAGGATGATGGAGCTAACTCACACCGACTACTACCATCAAAAGGATGATAGAGCAAAACACTCGCACAATCTGACATCAACAAGATGACAGACGTACCACCAAAAAGAATATGGAGAGAACTTACACCGGCTACTACCACCAAAAGGATGATAGAGAAAAACACTCGCACAATCAGACATTAACAAGATGACAGACCCACCACCAAAAGGATGATGGAGCAAACTCACACCTGCTACTACCACCAAAAGACTGATAGTGAAAAAAATCGCACAATCTGACATCAACAAGATAACATACACACCACCAAAAGGATGATGGAGCAAACTCACACCGGCTACTACCACCAAAAGACTGATAGAGCAAATACTTACACAATCTGAAATCAACAAGATGACAGACACATCACCAAAAGGATGATGGAGCTAACTCACACCGACTACTACCATCAAAAGGATGATAGAGCAAAACTCTCGCACAATCTGACATCAACAAGATAATAGACCCACCATCAAAAGGATACTGGAGCGAACTCATGCCAGCTACTACCACCAAAAGGATGATAGAGAAAAGCACTCGCACAATCTGAAATCAACAAGACGACAGACCTACCACCAAAAGGATGTTGGAGCAAACTCACACCGGCTACTATGAATAAAAGGCTGATAGAGCAAATACTCACACAATCTGACATCAACAAGAAGACATACCCACCACCAAAAGGATGATAGAGAAAAGCACTCACACCGGCTACTACGACCAAAAGGCGTATAGAGCAAATACTCGCACAATCTGACATCAACAAGATGACAGACACCCCCCCAAATGGATGATAGAGCTAACTCACACCGACTACTAATACCAAAAGTATGATAGAGTAAAACTCTTGCACAATCTGACATCAACAAGATGACAGACGTACCACCAAAAAGAATATGGAGAGAACTTACACCGGCTACTACCACCAAAAGGATGATAGAGAAAAACACTCGCACAATCAGACATTAACAAGATGACAGACCCACCACCAAAAGGATGATGGAGCAAACTCACACCTGCTACTACCACCAAAAGACTGATAGTGAAAAAAATCGCACAATCTGACATCAACAAGATAACATTACACACCACCAAAAGGATGATGGAGCAAACTCACACCGGCTACTACCACCAAAAGACTGATAGAGCAAATACTTGCACAATCTGAAATCAACAAGATGACAGACACACCACCAAAAGGATGATGGAGCTAACTCACACCGACTACTACCACCAAAAGGATGATAGAGAAAAACACTCGCACAATCAGACATCAACAAGATGACAGACCCACCACCAAAAGGATGATGGAGCAAACTCACACCGACAACTACCACCAAAAGACTGATAGAGCAAAAAATTGCACAATCTGACATCAACAAGATGACAGACACACCACCAAAAGGATGATGGAGCAAACTCACACCGGCTACTACCACCAAAAGACTGATAGAGCAAATACTTGCACAATCTGACATCAACAAGATGACAGACACACCACCAAAAGGATGATGGAGCTAACTCACACCGACTGACTACCATCAAAAGGATGATAGAGCGAAACACTCACACAATCTGACATCAACAAGATAATAGACCCACCACCAAAAGGATGCTGGAGCGAACTCACGCCAGCTACTACCACCAAAAGAATGATAGAGAAAAGCACTCGCACAATCTGAAATCAACAAGACGACAGACCTACCACCAAAAGGATGTTGGAGCAAACTCACACCGGCTACTACGAATAAAAGGCTGATAGAGCAAATACTCGCACAATCTGACATCAACAAGATGACATACCCACCACGAAAAGGATGATAGAGAAAAGCACTCACACCGGCTACTACAACCAAAAGGCGTATAGAGAAAATACTCGCACAATCTGACATCAACAAGATGACAGACACCCCCCCCCCCCAAATGGATGATAGAGCCAACTCACACCGACTACTAATACCAAAAGGATGATAGAGTAAAACTCTTGCACAATCTGACATCAACAAGATGACAGACGTACCACCAAAAAGAATATGGAAAGAACTTACACCGGCTACTACCACCAAAAGGATGATAGAGAAAAACACTCGCACAATCAGACATCAACAAGATGACAGACCCACCACCAAAAGGATGATGGAGCAAACTCACACCGGCTACTACCACCAAAACACTGATAGAGAAAAAAATCGTACAATCTGACATCAACAAGATAACATACACACCACCAAAAGGATGATGGAGTAAACTCACACCGGCTACTACCACCAAAAGACTGATAGAGCAAATACTTGCACAATCTGACATCAACAAGATGACAGACACACCACCAAAAGGATGATGGAGCTAACTCACACCGAGTACTACCATCAAAAGGATGATAGAGCAAAACACTCGCACAATCTGACATCAACAAGATAATAGACCCCACCATCAAAAGGATGCTGGAGGCGAACTCACGCCAGCTACTACCACCAAAAGGATGATAGAGAAAAGCACTCGCACAATCTGAAATCAACAAGATGACAGACCTACCACCAAAAGGATGATGGAGCAAACTCACACCTGCTACTACGACTAAAAGGCAGATAGAGCAAATACTCGCACAATCTGACATCAACAAGATGACAGACCCACCACAAAAAGGATGATAGAGAAAAGAACTCACACCGGGCTACTACGACCAAAAGGCTGATAGAGCAAATACTCGCACAATCTGACATCAACAAGATGACAGACACCCCACCAAATGGATGATAGAGCTAACTCACACCGACTACTAACACCAAAAGGATGATAGAGTAAAACTCTTACACAATCTAACATCAACAAGATGACAGACGTACCACCAAAAAGAATATGGAGAGAACTCACACCGGCTACTACCACCAAAAGGATGATAGAGAAAAACACTCGCACAATCAGACATCAACAAGATGACAGACCCACCACCAAAAGGATGATGGAGCAAACTCACACTGACTACTACCACCAAAAGACTGATAGAGCAAAAAATTGCACAATCTAACATCAACAAGATGACAGACACACCACTAAAAGGATGGATGGAGCAAACTCACACCGGCTACTACCACCAAAAGACTGATAGAGCAAATACTTGCACAATCTGACATCAACAAGATGACAGACACACCACCAATAGGATGATGGAGCTAACTCACACCGACTACTACCATCAAAAGGATGATAGAGCAAAACACTCGCACAATCTGACATCAACAACATAATAGACCCACCACCAAAAGGATGCTGGAGCGAACTCACGCCAGCTACTACCACCAAAAGAATGATAGAGAAAAGCACTCGCACAATCTGAAATCAACAAGACGACAGACCTACCACCAAAAGGATGTTGGAGCAAACTCACACCGGCTACTATGAATAAAAGGCTGATAGAGCAAATACTCGCACAATCTGACATCAACAAGATGACATACCCACCACCAAAAGGATGATAGAGAAAAGCACTCACACCGGCTACTACAACCAAAAGGCGTATAGAGCAAATACTCGCACAATCTGACATCAACAAGATGACAGACACCCCCCCCCCCCAAAATGGATGATAGAGCCAACTCACACCGACTACTAATACCAAAAGGATGATAGAGTAAAACTCTTGCACAATCTGACATCAACAAGATGACAGACGTATTACAAAAAAGAATATGGAGAGAACTTACACCGGCTACTACCACCAAAAGGATGATAGAGAAAAACACTCTCACAATCAGACATCAACAAGATGACAGACCCACCACCAAAAGGATGATGGAGCAAACTCACACCGGCTACTACCACCAAAACACTGATAGAGAAAAAAATCGTACAATCTGACATCAACAAGATAACATACAGCACCACCAAAAGGATGATGGAGCAAACTCACACCGGCTACTACCACCAAAAGACTGATAGAGCAAATACTTGCACAATCTGACATCAACAAGATGACAGACACACCACCAAAAGGATGATGGAGCTAACTCACACCGACTACTACCATCAAAAGGATGATAGAGCAAAACACTCGCACAATCTGACATCAACAAGATGACAGACGTACCACCAAAAAGAATATGGAGAGAACTTACACCGGCTACTACCACCAAAAGGATGATAGAGAAAAACACTCGCACAATCAGACATTAACAAGATGACAGACCCACCACCAAAAGGATGATGGAGCAAACTCACACCTGCTACTACCACCAAAAGACTGATAGTGAAAAAAATCGCACAATCTGACATCAACAAGATAACATACACACCACCAAAAGGATGATGGAGCAAACTCACACCGGCTACTACCACCAAAAGACTGATAGAGCAAATACTTACACAATCTGAAATCAACAAGATGACAGACACATCACCAAAAGGATGATGGAGCTAACTAACACCGACTACTACCATCAAAAGGATGATAGAGCAAAACTCTCGCACAATCTGACATCAACAAGATAATAGACCCACCATCAAAAGGATACTGGAGCGAACTCACGCCAGCTACTACCACCAAAAGGATGATAGAGAAAAGCACTCGCACAATCTGAAATCAACAAGATGACAGACCTACCACCAAAAGGATGATGGAGCAAACTCACACCGGCTACTACGACTAAAAGGCAGATAGAGCAAATACTCGCACAATCTGACATCAACAAGATGACAGACCCACCACAAAAAGGATGATAGAGAAAAGCACTCACACCGGCTACTACGACCAAAAGGCTGATAGAGCAAATACTCGCACAATCTGACATCAACAAGATGGCAGAGACCCCCACAAATGGATGATAGAGCTAACTCACACCGACTACTAACACCAAAAGGATGATAGAGTAAAACTCTTACACAATCTAACATCAACAAGATGACAGACGTACCACCAAAAAGAATATGGAGAGAACTCACACCGGCTACTACCACCAAAAGGATGATAGAGAAAAACACTCGCACAATCAGACATCAACAAGATGACAGACCCACCACCAAAAGGATGATGGAGCAAACTCACACCGACAACTACCACCAAAAGACTGATAGAGCAAAAAATTGCACAATCTGACATCAACAAGATGACAGACACACCACCAAAAGGATGATGGAGCAAACTCACACCGGCTACTACCACCAAAAGACTGATAGAGCAAATACTTGCACAATCTGACATCAACAAGATGACAGACACACCACCAAAAGGATGATGGAGCTAACTCACACCGACTACTACCATCAAAAGGATGATAGACGAAACACTCACACAATCTGACATCAACAAGATAATAGACCCACTACCAAAAGGATGCTGGAGCGAACTCACGCCAGCTACTACCACCAAAAGAATGATAGAGAAAAGCACTCGCACAATCTGAAATCAACAAGACCGACATAACTACCACCAAAAGGATGTTGGAGCAAACTCACACCGGCTACTACGAATAAAAGGCTGATAGAGCAAATACTCGCACAATCTGACATCAACAAGATGACATACCCACCACGAAAAGGATGATAGAGAAAAGCACTCACACCGGCTACTACAACCAAAAGGCGTATAGAGAAAATACTCGCACAATCTGACATCAACAAGATGACAGACACCCCCTCCCAAATGGATGATAGAGCCAACTCACACCGACTACTAATTACCAAAAGGATGATAGAGTAAAACTCTTGCACAATCTGACATCAACAAGATGACAAGACGTACCACCAAAAAGAATATGGAAAGAACTTACACCGGCTACTACCACCAAAAGGATGATAGAGAAAAACACTCGCACAATCAGACATCAACAAGATGACAGACCCACCACCAAAAGGATGATGGAGCAAACTCACACCGGCTACTACCACCAAAACACTGATAGAGAAAAAAAATCGTACAATCTGACATCAACAAGATAACATACACACCACCAAAAGGATGATGGAGTAAACTCACACCGGCTACTACCACCAAAAGATTGATAGAGCAAATACTTGCACAATCTGACATCAATAAGATGACAGACACACCACCAAAAGGATGATGGAGCTAACTCACACCGAGTACTACCATCAAAAAGATGATAGAGCAAAACACTCGCACAATCTGACATCAACAAGATAATAGACCCACCATCAAAAGGATGCTGGAGCGAACTCACGCCAGCTACTACCACCAAAAGGATGATAGAGAAAAGCACTCGCACAATCTGAAATCAACAAGATGACAGACCTACCACCAAAAGGATGATGGAGCAAACTCACACCTGCTACTACGACTAAAAGGCAGATAGAGCAAATACTCGCACAATCTGACATCAACAAGATGACAGACCCACCACAAAAAGGATGATAGAGAAAAGAACTCACACCGGCTACTACGACCAAAAGGCTGATAGAGCAAATACTCGCACAATCTGACATCAACAAGATGACAGACACCCCACCAAATGGATGATAGAGCTAACTCACACCGACTACTAACACCAAAAGGATGATAGAGTAAAACTCTTACACAATCTAACATCAACAAGATGACAGACGTACCACCAAAAAGAATATGGAGAGAACTCACACCGGCTACTACCACCAAAAGGATGATAGAGAAAAACACTCGCACAATCAAACATCAACAAGATGACAGACCCACCACCAAAAGGATGATGGAGCAAACTCACACTGACTACTACCCCCAAAAGACTGATAGAGCAAAAAATTGCACAATCTAACATCAACAAGATGACAGACACACCACCAAAAGGATGATGGAGCAAACACACACAGGCTACTACCACCAAAAGACTGATAGAGCAAATACTTGCACAATCTGACATCAACAAGATGACAGACACACCACCAATAGGATGATGGAGCTAACTCACACCGACTACTACCATCAAAAGGATGATAGAGCAAAACACTCGCACAATCTGACATCAACAACATAATAGACCCACCACCAAAAGGATGCTGGAGCGAACTCACGCCAGCTACTACCACCAAAAGAATGATAGAGAAAAGCACTCGCACAATCTGAAATCAACAAGACGACAGACCTACCACCAAAAGGATGTTGGAGCAAACTCACACCGGCTACTATGAATAAAAGGCTGATAGAGCAAATCTGACATCAACAAGATGACATACCCACCACCAAAAGGATGATAGAGAAAAGCACTCACACCGGCTACTACAACCAAAAGGCGTATTGAGCAAATACTCGCACAATCTGACATCAACAAGATGACAGACACCCCCCCCCAAATGGATGATAGAGCCAACTCACACCGACTACTAATACCAAAAGGATGATAGAGTAAAACTCTTGCACAATCTGACATCAACAAGATGACAGACGTACCACAAAAAAGAATATGGAGAGAACTTACACCGGCTACTACCACCAAAAGGATGATAGAGAAAAACACTCTCACAATCAGACATCAACAAGATGACAGACCCACCACCAAAAGGATGATGGAGCAAACTCACACCGGCTACTACCACCAAAACACTGATAGAGAAAAAAATCGTACAATCTGACATCAACAAGATAACATACACACCACCAAAAGGATGATGGAGCAAACTCACACCGGCTACTACCACCAAAAGACTGATAGAGCAAATACTTGCACAATCTGACATCAACAAGATGACAGACACACCACCAAAAGGATGATGGAGCTAACTCACACCGACTACTACCATCAAAAGGATGATAGAGAAAAACACTCGCACAATCTGACATCAACAAGATAATAGACCCACCATCAAAAGGATGCTGGAGCGAACTCACGCCAGCTACTACCACCAAAAGGATGATAGAGAAAAGCACTAGCACAATCTGAAATCAACAAGATGACAGACCTACCACCAAAAGGATGATGGAGCAAACTCACACCGGCTACTACGACTAAAAGGCAGATAGAGCAAATACTCGCACAATCTGACATCAACAAGATGACAGACCCACCGCAAAAAGGATGATAGAGAAAAGCACTCACACCGGCTACTACGACCAAAAGGCTGATAGAGCAAATACTCGCATAATCTGACATCAACAAGATGAGAGACACCCCACCAAACGGATGATAGAGCTAACTCACACCGACTACTAACACCAAAAGGATGATAGAGTAAAACTCTTACACAATCTAACATCAACAAGATGACAGACGTACCACCAAAAAGAATATGGAGAGAACTCACACCGGCTACTACCACCAAAAGGATGATAGAGAAAAACACTCGCACAATCAGACATCAACAAGATGACAAACCCACCACCAAAAGGATGATGGAGCAAACTCACACCGACTACTACCACCAAAAGACTGATAGAGCAAAAAATTGCACAATCTGACATCAACAAGATGACAGACACACCACCAAAAGGATGATGGAGCAAATTCACACCGGCTACTACCACCAAAAGACTGATAGAGCAAATACTTGCACAATCTGACATCAACAAGATGACAGACACACCACCAAAAGGATGATGGAGCTAACTCACACCGACTACTACCATCAAAAGGAGGATAGAGCAAAACACTCGCACAATCTGACATCAACAACATAATAGACCCACCACCAAAAGGATGCTGGAGCGAACTCACGCCAGCTACTACCACCAAAAGAATGATAGAGAAAAGCACTCGCACAATCTGAAATCAACAAGACGACAGACCTACCAGCAAAAGGATGATGGAGCAAACTCACACCGGCTACTACGACTAAAAGGCAGATAGAGCAAATACTCGCACAATCTGACATCAACAAGATGACAGACCCACCACAAAAAGGATGATAGAGAAAAGCACTCACACCGGGTACTACGACCAAAAGGCTGATAGAGCAAATACTCGCACAATCTGACATCAACAAGATGACAGACACCCCACCAAATGGATGATAGAGCTAACTCACACCGACTACTAACACCAAAAGGATGATAGAGTAAAACTCTTACACAATCTAACATCAACAAGATGACAGACGTACCACCAAAAAGAATATGGAGAGAACTCACACCGGCTACTACCACCAAAAGGATCATAGAGAAAAACACTCGCACAATCAGACATCAACAAGATGACAGACCCACCACCAAAAGGATGATGGAGCAAACTCACACCGACTACTACCACCAAAAGACTGATAGAGCAAAAAATTGCACAATCTGACATCAACAAGATGACAGACACACCACCAAAAGGATGATGGAGCAAACTCACACCGGCTACTACCACCAAAAGACTGATAGAGCAAATACTTGCACAATCTGACATCAACAAGATGACAGACACACCACCAAAAGGATGATGGAGCTAACTCACACCGACTACTACCATCAAAAGGATGATAGAGGAAAACACTCGCACAATCTGACATCAACAACATAATAGACCCACCACCAAAAGGATGCTGGAGCGAACTCACGCCAGCTACTACCAAAAAAAGAATGATAGAGAAAAGCACTCGCACAATCTGAAATCAACAAGACGACAGACCTACCACCAAAAGGATGTTGGAGCAAACTCACACCGACTACTACGAATAAAAGGCTGATAGGTCAAATACTCGCACAATCTGACATCAAAAAGATGACATACCCACCACCAAAAGGATGATAGAGAAAAGCACTCACACCGGCTACTACAACCAAAAGGCGTATAGAGCAAATACTCGCACAATCTGACATCAACAAGATGACAGACACCCCCCCCCCCCCAAATGGATGATAGAGCCAACTCACACCGACTACTAATACCAAAAGGATGATAGAGTAAAACTCTTGCACAATCTGACATCAACAAGATGACAGACGTACCACCAAAAAGAATATGGAGAGAACTTACACCGGCTACTACCACCAAAAGGATGATAGAGAAAAACACTCTCACAATCAGACATCAACAAGATGACAGACCCACCACCAAAAGGATGATGGAGCAAACTCACACCGGCTACTACCACCAAAACACTGATAGAGAAAAAAATCGTACAATCTGACATCAACAAGATAACATACACACCACCAAAAGGATGATGGAGTAAACTCACACCGGCTACTACCACCAAAAGACTGATAGAGCAAATACTTGCACAATCTGACATCAACAAGATGACAGACACACCACCAAAAGGATGACGGAGCTAACTCACACCGACTACTACCATCAAAAGGATGATAGAGCAAAACACTCGCACAATCTGACATCAACAAGATAATAGACCCACCATCAAAATGATGCTGGAGCAAACTCACGCCAGCTACTACCACCAAAAGGATGATAGAGAAAAGCACTCGCACAATCTGAAATCAACAAGATGACAGACCTACCACCAAAAGGATGATGGAGCAAACTCACACCGGCTACTACGACCAAAAGGCTGATAGAGCAAATACTCGCACAATCTGACATCAACAAGATGACAGACACCCCACCAAATGGATGATAGAGCTAACTCACACCGACTACTAACACCAAAAGGATGATAGAGTAAAACTCTTACACAATCTAACATCAACAAGATGACAGACGTACCACCAAAAATAATATGGAGAGAACTCATACCGGCTACTACCACCAAAAGTATGATAGAGAAAAACACTCGCACAGTCAGACATCAACAAGATGACAGACCCACCACCAAAAGGACGATGGAGCAAACTCACACCGGCTACTACCACCAAAAGACTGATAGAGCAAAAAATCGCACAATCTGACATCAACAAGATAACAGACACACCACCAAAAGGATGATGGAGCAAACTCACACCGGCTACTACCACCAAAAGACTGATAGAGCAAATACTTGCACAATCTGACATCAACAAGATGACAGACACACCACCAAAAGGATGATGGAGATAACTCACACCGAATACTACCATCAAAAAGATGATAGAGCAAAAAATCGCACAATCTGACATCAACAAGATAACAGACACACCACCAAAAGGATGATGGAGCAAACTCACACCGGCTACTACCACCAAAAGATTGATAGAGCAAATACTTGCACAATCAGACATCAACAAGATGACAGACCCACCACCAAAAGGATGACGGAGCAAACTCACACCAGCTACTACCACCAAAAGACTGATAGAGCAAAAAATCGCACAATCTGATATCCATATGATGACAGACACACCACCAAAAAGATGATGGAGCAAACTCACACCGGCTACTACCACCAAAAGACTGATAGAGCAGATACTCGCACAATCTGACATCAACAAGATGACAGACACACCACCAAAAGGATGATGGAGCTAACTCACACCGACTACTACCATCAAAAGGATGATAGAGCAAAACACTCGCACAATCTAACATCAACAAGATAATAGACCCACCAACAAAAGGATGATGGAGCGAACTCACGCCGACTACTACCACCAAAAGTATGATAGAGAAAAGCACTCGCACAATCTGACATCAACAAGATGACAGACCCACCACCAAAAGGATGATGGAGCAAACTCACACTGGCTACGACCAACAAATGGCTGATGGAGCAAACACTCGCACAATCTAACATCAACTAGATGACAGACACCCCACCAAATGGATGATATAGCTAACTCACACTGACTACTAACACCAAAAGGATGATAGTGTAAAACTTTTGCACAATCTGACATCAACAAGATGACAGACCTACCACCAAAAAGAAGATGTAGCGAACTCACACCGGCTACTACCACCAAAAGGATGATAGAGAAAAACACTCGCACAATCAGACATCAACAAGATGACAGACCCACCACCAAAAGGATGATGGAGCAAACTCACACCGGCTACTACCACCAAAAGACTGATAGAGCAAAAAATTGCACAATCTGACATCAACAAGATGACAGACACACCACCAAAAGGATGATGGAGCAAAATCACACCGGCTACTACCACCAAAAGACTGATAGAGCGAATACTTGCACAATCTG
Organism: Lathyrus sativus; assembly: GCA_963859935.3. NCBI lineage: Eukaryota > Viridiplantae > Streptophyta > Magnoliopsida > Fabales > Fabaceae > Lathyrus > Lathyrus sativus. The sequence goes on along the minus strand of CAWUDS030003693.1, from coordinate 7,286 downwards.
ACATCAACAAGATGACAGACACACCACCAAAAGGATGATGGAGCTAACTCACACCGACTACTACCATCAAAAGGATGATAGAGCAAAACACTCGCACAATCTGACATCAACAAGATAATAGACCCACCACCAAAAGGATGCTGGAGCGAACTCACGCCAGCTACTACCACCAAAAGAATGATAGAGAAAAGCACTCGCACAATCTGAAATGAACAAGACGACAGACCTACCACCAAAAGGATGTTGGAGCAAACTCACACCGGCTACTACGAATAAAAGGCTGATAGAGCAAATACTCGCACAATCTGACATCAAGAAGATGACATACCCAACACCAAAAGGATGATAGAGAAAAGCACTCACACCGGCTACTACGACCAAAAGGCGTATAGAGCAAATACTCGCACAATCTGACATCAACAAGATGACAGACACCCCCCCAAATGGATGATAGAGCTAACTTACACCGACTACTAACACCAAAAGGATGATAGAGTAAAACTCTTGCACAATCTGACATCAACAAGATGACAGACGTACCACCAAAAAGAATATGGACAGAACTTACACCGGCTACTACCACCAAAAGGATGATAGAGAAAAACACTCGCACAATCAGACATCAACAAGATGACAGACCCACCACCAAAAGGATGATGGAGCAAACTCACACCGGCTACTACCACCAAAAGACTGATAGAGCAAAAAATCACACAATCTGACATCAACAAGATAACATACACACCACCAAAAGGATGATGGAGCAAACTCACACCGGCTACTACCACCAAAAGATTGATAGAGAAAATACTTGCACAATCTGACATCAACAAGATGACAGACACACCACCAAAAGGATGATGGAGCTAACTCACACCGACTACTACCATCAAAAGGATGATAGAGCAAAACACTCGCACAATCTGACATCAACAAGATAATAGACCCACCATCAAAAGGATGTTGGAGCGAACTCACGCCAGCTACTACCAACAAAAGAATGATATAGAAAAGCACTCGCACAATCTGAAATGAACAAGACGACAAACCTACCACCAAAAGGATGTTGGAGCCAACTCACACCGGCTACTACGAATAAAAGGCTGATAGAGCAAATACTCGCACAATCTGACATCAACAAGATGACAGACCCACCACTAAAAGGATGATAGAGAAAAGCACTCACACCGGCTACTATGACCAAGAGGCTGATAGAGCAAATACTCGCACAATCTGACATCAACAAGATGACAGACACCCCACCAAATGGATGATAGAGCTAACTCACACCGACTACTAACACCAAAAGGATGATAGAGTAAAACTCTTGCACAATCTGACATCAACAAGATGACAGACGTACCACCAAAAAGAATATGGAGAGAACTCACACCGGCTACTACCACCAAAAGGATGATAGAGAAAAACACTCGCACAATCAGACATCAACAAGATGACAGACCCACCACCAAAAGGATGATGGAGCAAACTCACACCGGCTACTACCACCAAAAGACTGATAGAGCAAAAAATCGCACAATCTGACATCAACAAGATAACATACACACCACCAAAAGGATGATGAAGCAAACTCACACCGGCTACTACCACCAAAAGACTGATAGAGCAAATACTTGCACATTCTGACATCAACAAGATTAAAGACACACCACCAAAAGGATGATGGAGCTAACTCACACCGAATACTACCATCAAAAAGATGATAGAGCAAAAAATCGCATAATCTGACATCAACAAGATAACAGACACACCACCAAAAGGATGATGGAGCAAACTCACACCGGCTACTACCACCAAAAGACTGATAGAGCAAAAAATCGCATAATCTGATATCCACAAGATGACAGACACACCACCAAAAGGATGATGGAACAAACTCACACCGGCTACTACCACCAAAAGACTGATAGAGCAAATACTCGCACAATCTGACATCAACAAGATGACAGACACACCACCAAAACGATGATGGAGCTAACTCACACCGACTACTACCATCAAAAGGATGATAGAGCAAAACACTCGCAGAATCTGACATCAACAAGATAATAGACCCACCACCAAAAGGATGCTGGAGCGAACTCACGCCAGCTACTACCACCAAAAGGATGATAGAGAAAAGCACTCGCTTAATCTGAAATAAACAAGATGACAGGCCTACCACCAAATGGATGATGGAGCAAACTCACACCGGCTACTACGACCAAAAGGCTGATAGAGCAAATACTCGCACATTCTGACATCAACAAGATGACAGACCCACCACCAAAAGGATGATAGAGAAAAGCACTCACACCGGCTACTACGACCAAAAGGCTGATAGAGCAAATACTCGCACAATCTGACATCAACAAGATGACAGACAACCCACCAAATGGATGATAGAGCTAACTCACACCGACTACTAACACCAAAAGGATGATAGAGTAAAACTCTTGTACAATCTGACATCAACAAGTTGACAGACCTACCACCAAAAAGAAGATGGAGAGAACTCACAACGGCTACTACCACCAAAAGGATGATAGAGAAAAACACTCGCACAATCGAACATCAACAAGATGACAGACCCACCACCAAAAGGATGATGGAGCAAACTCACACCGGCTACTACCACCAAAAGACTGATAGAGCAAAAAATCGTACAATCTGACATCAACAAGATAACAGACACACCACCAAAAGGATGATGGAGCAAACTCACACCGGCTACTACCACCAAAAGACTGATAGAGCAAATACTTGCACATTCTGACATCAACAAGATGAAAGACACACCACCAAAAGGATGATGGAGCGAAATCACGCCGGTGTCGCTTGCGCGAAAATAAGGTGCCGGCACAACAGAAGAGTCGCCACCTTTCGTTATTTATCCCTCAGGGCGGGAAAGGAAACGATCGGAAAAACCTGACGAAAAAGGGTAAGACAAGGTCGTCGCAACCGTTGTCTGGATTCGGGATTCGGTTACACAAGGGGAAGGTATTAGCACCCCTCACGTCCGTCATACTCGACGGGATCCACGCTTGTTGTGTTTACTGGACGGGTTGGTTTTATTCTATCTACCTATCATGGCTAGCTTAAACAGAAAAGAAAATGACTCGAGAAAGCGTCGCACTTTATGCCTACGTATTCTCATCAGAGAATGAGAAATCAGAGTCAACGTAGTTCGACCTACGACGGGTTATGGGGGAAGGTAGCTCGCCAAGACATCGCCATCTTGTGCCTACGTACTCTCAACAGGTATGAGAGATAAGAGCTTATGTAGTTCGGGATACTACGCATTATGGGAATCAGATTCATCTGTTTTATCGAGTAGGGTTAAACAACAGTTCCAACAGTTAGGGACAAAGCCTGTTTGCGTTGGAGCTGAAGTTTAACGACACTCTTTTCTTCAGAAAAGCTTTCCTTTGAATTATGGGCCCACGGGGCAAAAAGGTTTGAAGTTTGTTTTCTGTCTTTTATGGAAGAAGTGTTTTTTATTGTGTTTGCAATTTCAATCGCACTAGAGACTATGACCTGAGAGTGAATGCATCGCATGTCACCCAAAGGGTACCATACTAAACACCCAGACTGTGGAAAAGAAACTTTCCCACAATCCTTTCTCAGATAGCTTAAGGCTCGTAACGTACGAAAGAAATCATTCATGATTATTGTATCTTAAACTGTTTTGAGATGAGAAGAGAACAGGCCCAACTAGGAGGGAGACTATCAAGTCCTACTGTTGTCATGCCATGGATTCATCCTATGGTTGAGGTTTGAACAGGGAACTCCTAGAAGTTGTCATGCATAGGTTTCAACCTAAAGTTCTATCATCAAATCCTTATCAAAGGAAGTGAGAGTCCTAAGGGATCATGTCAATGATACACCAAAACAGACAAAGCATCAGCTTAACAGTAAAATGCATGCAATGCAAGTGAGGGAGGAAATGTGTGTGGGGCTTCAGCCTCCACAAGCTCATCTCAACCTCAAGCCAAAATGGATAACAGTGATCATACTAAAATATAAAACAACATGCTATCGAGCAATAACAGTAAACTGCAATCATACAGAAAGAAATGAAGTAAAATGCCATCAGACAAACAAACCACATGGGTAAGGGAGCTGGGCTCTACCGAATACCCGCAAGCAAAGCCACACAGTAACAATACAAGCAGAGGGAGCAACTCAACCTCTAGTGCAATCATGCTCCTAGATTCTACCTATTCTAGATATGAACTTATTCTAATGCATCAAACAAGTCAAACAAAACACATCAATACATAAAAGAAAACAGAAGAAAGCAGACAAACTTCTCTCAACTTCAAGCTTCAGCTCTTCCAACAGCAATTCAGTCTTCAGACTTTAATCACCCTTGACAATTATCAATTTTCTTTTCCAGGTTTCAACCCTTCAACATAAGTTTCAACTTATCTTCTCCTTTAAGCTTCAGCTTTTTGATCAGTTCCACCTTCAGACTTCACTGTCTCCAGGGGTCTTCAAGTATCAACTTGCTCTTGTTGCTCTTCAAGCTTCAGCTGGAATGGCCATGCTCAAGGATTCATCCTCTTCTACACTCTTCAATGAAGTCTTCATCTTCACACTCAAGCTCAACATCTCTCAAGGTAATCAAACCAGAGGAAATCACTTACTGGATAAGCTGGGGATATTGAACTGCTTATTGACCACCAAAGGTGACCTATAAGGGTTCAACATCAAAGGAATGGTTCCCTCAGAAGTTCTACTTCCTAGGTATAATCACTTATCCCTCCAAAGGAGAGAGGTGTATACCATGGAAGTACTTTGAATCATAGGGAGGAATGGAGGTGAAAGATACCATCCATGTTTAAGAAAGAAGTTAACTAGGTCTAAAACTCTTCCTAATCCCTAACCCTAAAACAATCAACAAAACAAATAAGATCAAGCTCTCAAGCTCCTCAATCCATCTTCAAGTCTTCTACTATGCTCCTCAATGCTCCTTAGAACAATACCAAGCTCTCCAAGCCCACAAAGCAAAGCAAACAACAATACAAGCCCACAAGGACAACACAAATAATCATCAACTACAAAAATCATCCAAAAATAGTATACTACTATATTAAAACCTAATATAATTTCTAAGGGATCCTACATACCTACCCTTAATACCCTTATATGCCCCAATACCTATCTTGACCTAGAAACCCATAGTTCTAATGTTATTATCGACCTATGTTAAGGATTAACCTAATTCTACACAACCTAATGTCATCTAAGAAAAACTAACCTAAAATTCATCACAAAATTATGGGATAAATCCAGGGGGAAGCTAAAGCTTATATCTAACTATCCTAAAAATAATGGCCTGAAAATCTTAAGGGAACTACCTAAACAAAATTCTACAAATTCATGTATCAACATAAAAGCATTAAAAAGCAATAAAAGTAGAAAATATACAAAAAATATCAAAAATGCATGAAATGAAAATATTTTTATTTGATAATTTTCTAGACATTAGTATGAAATGGGAGCAAAAATTCCCATTAAAAAATCTTTAATTTTCAAATTTATATTATTTTTCCAAGATTGAAATAAAAATGGAAGAAAATAAAATGAAATATGAAGAGATGGGGTGTGTCGCTACTGCGAAAATCGGCGCCGGCTTGACAGGAGAGTCGCCACCGTGAGTTATTTATCCCTCAGATCGGGAAAGGAAACGCTCGAAGTAAACCTCGCAAAGACGGGAAAAGGTATGGTCGTCGCAACCAAAACCTGGATTCGGGAGTCGGTTACGCAAGGGGAAGATATTAGCACCCCTCACGTCCATCGTACTCGATGGGATCCACGCTTGGTGTTTATAAGGAAAAGGGTGTGTTTATCTATCTACGCTAATGGTCGGTCTGAAAAGAAAATAAAAGGACAGGACTCGACAGAACATACGGTGTTCTGGGCCTACGTACTCCCTCGTGCAATGGGAAAGTCAGAGTCAACGTAGTTCGACTACCTACGTCTAAACGGAAAAAGGTTGCTCGCCAGGACATCGCGTCCTGTGCCTACGTACTTCCACACAGCATGGAAGATCAGAGCAAACGTAGTTCGACTAACTACGGCTAAACAGGGGGCTCTCACACAGCAGTGAGAATACAAACTGGTCTCAAAGGTTCGGGAACCTACAACTACGATCTGGTCTCAAATGCACTCGGGCAAGAGAAAGGGGAAACGGTTATTCGTCAGCGGGAAAGTCTCGATCGCACAGCCGCGAGAGAACAAAAGGTTAGTTGTTAGTGTGCTCGCTAGGATATCGCATCCTATGCCTACATATCCTCGTCTGGTACGAGGAATCAGAGCAGCTGTAGTTCGGCTAACTACGACACAAGCTACTCAACACTACTACTGAAAGGAAAGGGCAAAGACACCCTTAAACTATAGCTGGAAAAGGGGAATCTACCTACTGATATCATGCCTGGTTGACCATCCTAATGTCTATCATAACGACTCCGCAGCGGAGAAGTCAGAGCTCCTAAGGGATCATGGCAACAGGACTAAACAGCAAAACAGGAATCAACTGCAAAGTACAGAAATACTGAAGACATGCATGAATGCAACAACTAGACAAACAAGGCATAAAGGCCGCAAACCACAAAGGCAAGGGAGCTCAGCTCTACCAAATACCAACAAGCAAAGCCACTCAATAACAAACAAGCAGAAGGAGGACCACCTCAACTTCTCATGCACGCAAAGCCTAATTCTAAGATGCACCTACCTCAGAACTATCTAGATGAACACCTAAGTCTAATGCAACACAACACCACACAAGTCAAACAATACAAAGAGAAGGCTAGCTAACCTGATAAACCTCTATCCAAAGCTTAAACAAAAACCCTGAGCAAGACCCTTAACAAACAAACTTCTAATCTATCCCTGAACCAAACTCTATACAACATCTTAAGCAAATATCTAAGCAAAACTCTAATCAAAACCCTAAGCAAGAGGAATCAATCCCAGTCTCCAAGCTTCAGAACAAGCTTACCAAAGAAAGGGAGCTAAGCAGACAAACTCATAGTGCCTTCCTCGGGAAAGTACTAGGAGGTTACTACTTAGGAGTCATATCCTATGCGGCTCGACAACTATGATCAGTTTACATTCCTCCTCAGGAGAAACTAAACTCACACGAAGGCTCCAGCATCATTGGATATTTAAGAAAGCCTATATGCACTAGGGGAACTAAGTGAACAGACCCATAGGACCTTCCTCAGGAAAGTACTAGGAGGCTTCCACTTAGGAATCGTATCCTACGTGGCTCAACAACT